>VMDO01004621.1:0-55780 GCA_007922755.1 Pedetes capensis | reverse complement strand
TGCAGCCACAGCAGCCCAGCGCCCCCTCATCAGGAAGGGCACACTGAGCTCAGCCTTTCTTCCACTGCCAAAGCCACTGAGCTCCGCCACGCTCCCCACTGGTCAGTTCTCCCGCAATGCCCCGAGCACACCCACCCTGGTGCCCTGGACAAGGGTCCACCTCATCAGTATGAGCCACCTCTGGCCCACCCAGACGATGAACAATTTTTTTTTAAAGCCATCAAATTCAGTATGTACAAAAGAACCATCTCGTGCTCGGTTCCAAAACCACCGCTCCCACAAGGCACAATCCACTTCTCACTTCAGCCCAAAACAAGAAAAGTATAGGCTGGTGCTTTCCTCTTAAAAACAGAATAATTAATGCAGTGAGGAAAAAAACGACATAAAATGAAAAGGCATAACCGTTAGTTGTGTGAGGCCCCTTAGCCTCTGGCTGAACAGAATCAAAAGCCCATTTTGCACCGGGCGGGCCAGCAGCTGCGGCCCTGTAACTTTAAACCTGGCCTGAGATCATCGTTTTGGCGCTGGCCACACAGAGCCCGAGGGCGGTCCCAGGGCTCTGGGGCCGAGACCACCTGACGCCCACTGGGCTCCCCGCCCTCCTCGGCAGTGATAAATGCTGACGGGGCTCCCAAGTTGCCAGCTGCAAACTTTGCCTTCCCAGCCCCGCGGGCCAAGGCAGGCCCGGCACCCCGAGGCACTGGGGATCCCGCGCACCGCCTTCCACCCCATCCCGTGCGCGCGTCCGGGCTGGGCCTGCGGCTGCGGGATTTTTTCATCTTGCGCCAGCAGGAAAACTAGCTCAGCGGCCCCAAAGACAACGGGCCCAGCGGCAAGATGTGGAAGGCGCCGGTGCTGCTGTGGGTTTTGGGGAGCACATGGCTCTGGGTCCCGGCGCAGGGAGGTAAGCGTCCTAGGTGCGGGGATGCCTGGATTTCAGGGTGCCTGGACAAAGAGCGTGCGTGCGCTGGAGGAGGCTCTGCACCCAGGAGTGGGGGACAGAAGTCCTGGCCACGGTGCAGCTGGGGCCAAGTCCCAGGGAAACAGTGGAGTCGGGGTGGTGGACGAGGGGGGAATCCCAGCAATCTACAGGCGGCCATAGGGGGGGCAGGGGGTGGGGTCTCCCTCGGAGTCAGCTCTGAAGATGCGGGATGGAAGGATAACCTAGAAAAGTTTTCTACCCTTGCGAGGGCCACTGGGCTGCTTCAGAAGGCTGCGTGTTGGGGGAATCGGGACGGCCATGCAGTAGGTCTGGGAAGGGAGAGGGCCCTGTTGCCCCGGCCTTGCTTTAGAGGCACTCAGGACCTGGTCCCTGGGGACAGACTGGAAGAGGCCTCACTTACCCTCTTTAGGGAGAGGGCTGTGTGTGTAAGGGCTTGGAGCAGGGTGGATGAATGGAGGATTGTTCCTTTCTTCTCTTCTTTTTACTGGGAATGGAACCCAGGGCCCTCCAGCGCGCTAGGCAAGCGCTCTGCCACTGAGCCGCACTCCCAGGCTTGGAGGATTGTTGTGGACATTGAGGTTTCAGTAGGTTTGGGGGCCAGGTGTTCACTTAGCCAATGTCACTAAGTTGATGTCATTAATGGACTCTATCCGCATCCGCCCTACCCGAGAACCCCTTTTTTCCCTTCTCATCTCTTGTCTCTTTCTGCCCAGCTTACAGTGTCAGGGGTGGCCTCCGTGAACATGTGCCGATATTTTATTTTCCTTGGAATTTGTGTGTGTGTGTGTCTGTTTCCCTGATGGAATCGAAGCTCTGGAGGGGACTGATAGGCCTTGATCCCTAGGGCAAAAATCATGTCTGGCAATAGTAGTTGCTCACTAAATACCAGGTGAAGGAATTATATTGCTGAGCTCTTATGTCTGCCAAGCTGATCGGGGTGGGGCCTTGGGCATCCTTCCTGGAGAGGGTGAGGTGTGCCAGAGGGTGGGCCTAGCCTAGGCTTCTATAATTCTGCTCAGATGGTACCTAGCCTTGGGGAAATTATACAGAGTGAACCGGGCCGGGCTGTCCACTTCAAAGGGACCAAACTCCTCTTTAGGGGGTGCCCAGGCTATTCGTGGCAGCCCTATCTTTGGAACTTCCCTTTCCAGTGGAATATACGGTTCTGCGCTTCAGTTGCATTTCCGTTTTGGTGAGACAGGGAGCTAATGACACCGTCTGCACTCCCCAAGGGCAAGGTGCTGGAGCCCGTACCTGAGGCGCATCCCAGGAAAGACAACCGCCACAGCTGCCGGGCCACATCCTTTCTTTCCACCCAGGTCTATGTTGGCTGTAATTATGTGAAGGCAGCTCTGAAGGTCAAAGGTTCTCCTAAAAGGGGGCTGGTGTTCGAGCGTGGCTGGAAACTAGAAACTCTACTGCTAAAGAAAGAAGCCCCTCTGGGGTGGGGTGGCTGTGGTGGAGGCTGCTCCGCTGGCAGGGTTGTTGAGAATAATGAGGGCAGCGACCTGCATATGGATGAATAACTTCATTGAGTTGGGCTATTGTAGGGGAGCTGGGCCGGGGAGTAAGCGCCATGAGGAATGCTATTCTTCTTCTCTTAGGGTCCTGCCGCGCCTGGGTCCCCCTCATCTAGTGCTATTATCCGGTTCAGTTTTACAATCTGCTCCTGTGTGCCATCTCTTTGGGTGCCGGGGGATTCAAAAGAGGACCGTTGTGCACACATCTGGAGTTTCCTTCCCACGTCAGGCCTCACCCTCCTTCTGCACTTTCATCCAAAATTGCGTACTTCGGCGTCTGTCCGGCGTCTGTCGGTTAGACAGTTTCTTTTGTGGAATTCTGCAAGCTGCCGCTTGCTGCTAACTCGTGAGTGTTCTTCCGGGACCCGTCCACCCAGGATTAATCATGCAGCAAATAAGTTTCCCTGTGATTTCCCCGAAATTCGTGCCAGTTTCAGAGGCCCTGAAATCTTCCTGAGCTGCTAAGAGGGTGTGTTGCATTTAAGGCATTTAGTAAAGTTCAGGTCTATTAGAACAGGGGTCCCCCAAGCTTTTTGGCACCAGGGACTGGTTTCATGGAAAACAATTTTTCCAGGGACTGGGGGTGGGGCGCTTTTGGGGAGAAGCTGTAAATTTTGGGGGATGAAGCTTCATAGCTCCCTGGTCCGCTGCCCATCTCTTGCTGTGCGGCCCAGTTCCTAACAGGCCGGGCACTGGTAGCAAAGTCTGTGTCCCAGGAGTTTGGACTCCTGCGAAAGAGGCTTTGTGAGGGAGGCCTATCCGTTACTCAGGTGCCTAAAAGCCCAAATAGCATTTCATTTAGAAAAGCACACTTTAAACAATGTCCAGGCAGGAGAAAGCTAAGTCTAGATCCGGCCCACAGGGCTAACCTCCACCCTCTTTCTCTGCTTTTGTAGAATAGGCAGCGAACCAGGGCACCAGTGATTTTATACCAGGGATTATGAAGCCCCAAACCTGGTGTGAGAGTGGGTGGCCAGGCCAAGTAGGAAGGACACCACCTCTCTTACATTCCCATGTGATAGGATAGTCACCCCGCCACCTCATTTCACCGTCACAACTCCTATAAATTATACACTATTATCTCAGAATATGCTAGTAGAACTTGGATTTAAAAATGGGTCTAACTCTAGATCTCAGGCTCTTTTGACTTGCTACCCTGCCATAAGGAAAAAACAAAAGCAAACAAACAATACCCCAAAGGTTGAACTTGAAACTAAAGGTTAGTCTCCCTTTCCCCCCCTTAAATGTGAAAACAAAAATTTTCTACAGCTATAAAAACTCCTTTATATTAAATAGACACCACACTGTGACTTTAAGAGTGAAATCATCTAGGGCATTAAACTCTTGTTGTTATTAGGTGCCGTCCACTCATAGTGGCCCTTATAGGGTTTTCAATGGCTGATTGTTTCGGGATTGCCTTGGGAGTGGGTTGCCACGTCCTTCTCCCATTTTTGCAGTGCTGGGAATCGAACTCAGGACCTCAGAGACTGCAGAGCGGCGCTCTACCAACTGAGCTAAATCCCAGCCCCTAGGGAATTAAACTAGGATTCATTAATTCATTCTGTGAACAGATACTAACCACCTCCTCAGGGCTTGGTGTGTGGCAAGATTTGGAGAGAGGCGCACCTAACAGAAAGCATCCTCTGCAGCCTGGCAGAGAACGAACCTGTGCTCCACATTCCTCTGGCTTATCTGAATGTTTGTCATTTTTCTGGTCTGTGAGAGCAGGCATGCCAGGTTACAACTTGTGGAACTATTTCGGGGGAGGGCGAGGAGGGAGAGGGAACACAAATACCAGTGCCTCCCTTGTGCAACTCACTTGATGAGTCTCAAGAGGATCCGCGAGGGCTCTCCAAGGAAGTCTGGCAGTGGCTGCCACCCGAGAACCGCTCAAGCAAACAGTCAGTGTGAGCCTTTTGTCGGAAGAGAATCCAATGATTGGGGAGCTAGGGTACTTCTAGAGTGAAGTGCACAGTTACTGAGATTTATCTTAAGATTGTCACAAGGTGCCCAAGAGAGAAAGCTCCCCGTGTGTGTGTGTGTGTGTGTGTGTGTGTGTGTGTGTGTGTGTGTGTGTGTGTGTGTATGTTTCTTTCTTCCTCAGTATTAAAGGATTTGAACCCAGGGCCTCACACATGCCAGACAAGTGTTCTACCCCTGAGCTGCATCCCCAGCCCTTTTTTTTATTTTTTATTTTGAGATAAGGTCTTGCTAAACTGCACAGGCTGCCTCTGGCCTCGAATTCACAATCCTCCTGCCTCAGCCTCCCAAGTCACTGGGATAACGAGATTGCGCCACGTCACCCAGATTGATTGGAATTTTGAATCCTTTCTCTGCAAAATATTTGGGAAAGGAAAATGAGTAGACAATTTGTCCAAGGGCTAGGGGGTAAAGCCAGGCTAGGGAACAACTGGAATTCAGCCAGGTTCCTCTGAGGCAGGAAACCGAGGTGGCTGTTTCCTTCCCTCGTGTCCAGCCCCACTGCCCATCACACGTCCTGCTCTTGGCCAGCCAGTGGACGGCAGGCCCCCTTGAGCTTCAACAGTGAGAGGCAGATGGGCTTGCCCTCACTTTTGTCTGGCCGAGGGTCTTTGCCTCTGGAGGGGGAGGGTTCGTCCTTGGAGGTAAATCAAGCGAAATCCAGGGGGAAGCGTGCGACCTTGACCCGATGTTCACTTAGTTGTTTGAGAAACAGAAAGTTAAAATTGTTAGGACGATGCAAAATGTAGTGCGGTTTTTAAAAACAACCAAACCAAACAAAGACCCATCAAAAGGACAATCGCCTTTCCAGAGGAAGATGTGCTCTTGACCTCTGTGCAGAGGGCCAGAGCCACAGAATGTCCCAGGGAGCAGAGACAGACCACCCCTGAGCCACAGGGGGGTACTGACTAGTTGCCAGGGTTGTGTTATGAGCATTCAGAAGGCCAACTGCATGGGGTTTAAGTGGGAAACAGGGAAGGGGCATGCTAGATTTGTGATCGAGGTATTTCCCACAGCTCACCAATGGGTCTCCATCTTGGACAACAAACTAGAGGAAATATAAGAAAAGCTTATAACCAACGGTAGGCATCCCATCCAAAAGAGAAGGGACTCAGAGTGCCTGGAAGATAGAAAGGGAGAGACAGGGAACAGGATTTGTTGATGTTAAACCTACCCTACCCAAGGAATTCATTTATTTAACAAATATTTATAGAGTAGCTGCTGTGTGGTCAGCCAGTGAGTGCAAAAGGGTACTTATCCCTGCTCACAGCTTGTACCCCACACATATCCACCAGCTTGTCCTGTGGGGGCTTACGTGTTGCTGTGATGCTGAAAGCTATGCCACCAGTATCTCAGATACCAGCAGAGCCACCCATGGTGGACAGGTTTCAGCTGAGCTTCCAGACTAAGACAGACTAGAGAGAAGGCCCCCGGAAGCCCATTCCCAAAACATTTAGTCATTGAAAACCATATGATTAGCAGGGAAGCTCTGTCAAATGTAGTGCTGGAAAATGAGCCCTTGGGCTGGAAGGCGTTCAAGAAATGACTGGGAAAGAGCTGGCTCCTCAAAGCAGTTGTTGTTGTTAGGTGCCATGGAGTCGGTATCTGACTCATAATGACTCTACATACAATAGGCAAAACCCTATTGTCAGTGCTTCTCTGCTATTCATAGGGTTTTCAATGGTGGATTGCTTTTGGGAGTGGGTTGCCGGGTCCTTCTCCCAAGTCTACAGCACCTGGTGTTCCCCGGTGGTCTCCCATCCAGGTACTAACCAGGCCCGACCCTGCTTAGCTTCTGAGATCTGATGGGACCAGAAGCCACAGTGCTACGGCTGAGTGGACCTAAATGATGCAAATGGAGTAAAGCCCCTGGGACCTCCTTTTGCTGCCGTGGCTGACTCAAAATGCAAAGACACATAGTGCAACAGTGGGCTCAAACTTAAAAGATCGTGTGCGTGGCGCAGTGTCGGGGAATGTTTCCTTCTGTTGTACATAGGGTCTCCATGAGTGAGATCCCGCTCCGTGACACTTAACCAAGAGAGCACACCAGCCAATCACAAGCCCCATTTTATCCAGGCCTCCCAACAAACATACATGGTAGAAACTATTTATATTTTATAGATGTGTTAAGAGATTCCGTGTCCTACATACAGACCCAGTCAACAAATGACAACAGTGAGACTTGAACCCTGGAGCCTCACACCCAGAACCAGGTCCCTAACCACTCACCTAAACAGCCTCCTCGGCCTGGAATTGATTCCAACAAAGATACCCAGGAACGCCAGCCAGCGGGTCCCTGCAAGGATTTAGGCAGCGGCAACACCACTTGTCATTGTTACCTTCATAGCTTTTGTTTTAATTTTGTTACATACGTGATTGTGACGGATTATAAACTGATGCCAGCAGTACCAAATTGAAGGATGCTGTCCCTGTTCCCGAAGCATTTACAAGCACATGTGTTATTAAGAAGTTTAGATTTGGGAGGAGATGAAGAGAGGGTGGGAAAGAGGGACGGAGGTGCAGCTGGGTGGGGAGAGCGACTTCTAATGTTCTACAGCACAGTAACCAATTAGCTAATCACATACGTTAAAGTAGCTAGCAAAGAGGATTCTGAATGCTCCCAGTCCATAGAAATGACAAATGTCTGAGGTGAAGGGTGTGCCAGTAATTCTGATCTGATCATTTTGCATATCAATATTTAACAATCTGAGCCGGGTGCCCTGGTGCCCGCCTGTAATCCCAGCAGCTCCGGAGGTGGAAGCAGGAGGATCGCAGGTTCAAGACTAGAGACAGTCTGCGTAATTTAGCGAGATCCTGTCTCAAAAAGTAAAAAAGAAAAAATGGGCTGAGGGTGCAGCTCAGGGGTCCAGCACTTGCAAGGCATGCAAGTGCGAGGCCCTGGGTTCAACACCCCTGTACCATAAAAAAAAATAAATGAATGAATAAATAAATGTTGAGCTATCACACCGCACCCCATAAATATATATAATTGTGTCCATTAAAAAATTACAAAGTAGCAGGGCACCACAGCACACGCCTGTAATCCCAGGGACTCGAGAGGCTGAGGCAGGAGTATTGTGAGTTCGAGGCCAGAGGTAGCCCGTGCAATTTATCAAGACTCTGTCTCAAGATAAAAAATAGAAAGGGGGCTGGGGTGCAGCTCAGTGGTGGAGCACTTGTCTAGCATGCATGAGGCCCTGGGTTCAAGCTCCTGGTGCTGCAAACATTAACTAAACAAAGAATAAAAATTTAGAAACCAAAAAGAGCTGGAGAAGGAAGCATGAAGTGTGACAGCCGTTAGGAAAGAGGAGAGACAGGCGCGTGCTATGTGTGTAAAAAGAACACAGCGGGCCACTGAAGGGCAGGCTCAGAGCAGCCCAGGCAGCCGGTGTCGGGGGAGTGTGGAGATGAGGGAGATTCTTGTGGGTTTGAGGAGCCAGAAAAGGCCTTGGGAGGACAGGGGACTTGATCTGAGCTGAGAAAAATGGGAGAGTTGGTTGGACAAGGTGGCAGGGAGGGACAAGCCAGGCCAGAGAAAGTGCTCCACAGAACGCGTGGGAAACAGACCCCCTCCCTCCTCCCCGGGCTTTATGTGGGAAGAGACAAGGGCATCAAGAATCGGGGAGGTGAAGGCTGGCCACAGCCAGGGTCCTGAGCTGGGGAGTGGCAAGAAGTTGAGGGGTGCCCAAGCCGTGTTTGGGAGAGATAGACCTTTATTTGCAAGTGACAGGTGATAGGGGAGAAGGAGGGGGAGGGCAGGAACAGAGCTTGTCAGAAGAAAACAAATGATGAGCGAACCCTGAGATTAAATCTGGAGCATAGGACCCTGCAGGGTGTGAAGTCAGGAGGTACTGAGACACAAGGTGGGGACAATGAAGAAGGAGATGAGATTAGGGTTTTGAGATTACGAGCTAACAAGCTCGGCAGCTCAGTATTTCCTGATTCCTTCTTCTTCTTCCATTTCCTGATTTCTTTCGATGCATCTCTTACAGGACTCATTTCTATCAATATATTAAAATTTATATATATGTTTGTAACTCATCATCCTTAAGTGCCATGGAGTTGGGTCTGACTAATAGTGACCCTCATAGGGTTTTCAGTGGCTGATTGTTTTGGGACTGCTTCAGGACTGGACTGCCACATCCTTCTCCATTTTTGCCGTGCTGGGGATTCAACCTGGGTCCTCAGAGAGTGTGGAGCAGCGCTCTACCAACTGAGCTAAATACCAGCCCACTATGTGTAACTCACATACTGTAAAATGAACCCTTTTAAAGCAAAAAGGTCAGTGGTTTCTGATACAGTCACAGAGTTGTATAACCGTCACCACTTGCAATTTTAGGACATTTCTATCGCTCCTTTCCCCCAAAGCCCCAAACCAACAGAAGTCATTCCCATTTTCCTCTCCCCTCCCTTTCTGGTATTTTCTAATCACCCTTTCTGTCTCTACATATTGGCTTTTCTGGGTCTTTCATGTCAGGGGAATAATATAACATGTGGCCTTTCGTGTCTGTCTTTCACATAGCATAACATTTGCAAAGTTCAGCCAAGTTGTAGCAAGTATGAAAACTCCATTTTTTTTTTCCAGTAATGAAGATTGAACCCAGGGCCTTAAGCTTGCTAGGCAAGTGCTGTATCACTGAGCTGCACCCCCAGCCCATTTTATATTTTTTGAGACAGTCTCACTAGCCTTTGGCCTTCAACCTGCAGTCCTCCTCCTTCAGCATCCCTAGGCTCTGGGGGGATAGGCCTGCACCATGGCACCTGGCCCACTCTTTTTTATGGCTGAATAATAGTCCATTATATGGATTTGACCGCCTTTTGTTTATCCATTTACCCGTTGATAGACATTTGGTTGTTTCCCTTTGGGGGCTATTATGAATAATCCTGATGTGACTATTCATACACAAGTTTTATGGGGACATCTATTTCAATTCCCTCAAATATATACTTAGGAGTGGAATTGCTGGGAGTGGAAACCTGGTAACTTTATGTTTCACCTATCCAGGAACTACCATGCTGTTTTCCAGAATGGCTTTGCCAGTTTTCATTCCCACCAACAATGCAGTGTTCTAACTTTTCCACATCCTTACTAGCACTTGTTTGCTGTCTGTGTGTGTGTGCGCGCGCACACATGTGTGTACCTACATGTATGTGTATTGAACTACAACCATTCTAAATGGTATGGAGTGATAGCTCATTGTCATTTTCATTTATCTTTTCCTAATGACAAACGCAGTTGAACATCTTTTCCTGTGTTTTTTGGCCACTTGCATATCTTTGGAGAAATGTCTGTCCAATACCTTTGCCTATTTTAAATTGGGTTGTCTTTTTATTGTTGATTGGAAGCATTTTTAATACATTTTAGACATGAGACCCTTAAAATAAATGAAGACATTTCTTCCATCTTAGGAATTGGGTTATCTTTTCCAGTTTTTTGATGGCATCCATCAAGGTCCAATTTATTCTCTTTTCCTGCTTATACTGTTGGAGTCCTATCTAGGAAGCCATTTTGCCTAACCCAGGGTTGCAAAGAGTAACTCTTACATTGTATAGCTTTAGTTCTGGCACTTCAATCTTTGACTCATTTGGAGTTAATTTTTACATGAGCTGTGAAGTAGACCCAACTCCATTCTTTTGTGTGTGTATCTCCATTTGTCCCAGCTCCATCTTTTGGAAAGATGATCCTTTCCCCACTGAACTGCCCTGGCACCTTTAACAAAAATCAATTGTCCATAAACGTATGGGCTTATTTCTGAACCCTTGGCTCTATTCCACTGACATGTATGTCTATCTTTATGCAAATGCCACATACTGTTTTTGTTTGTTTTTCCCTGATACTAGGGATCGAACTGGAGCCTCTGCATACTAGACAAGGGCTATACCACTGAGTTATTCCCCCAGCCTATTTTTATTTTTATTCAATGATTTTGAAATACAAGTCTCACTATGTTGCCCAGGCTGGGCTTAAATTCCTGAGCTCAAGTGCTCCCCCGGGGTAGCTGAGACCACAGGCACCTGCCACAGTGACAGGCCACAGACCATCCTGAGGGCTGCAGCTCCAGAGCAAGTTCTGAAATCAGGAAGTGTACGACCTTTTACTGCATCATCGAGATTGCTTTGCGTGCTCCCATCACTGTATTTTAATTATCTTTGTACATCTCTTGCCCCTTAGAGAGGAGAGCACTTAAAAGAGCACCAGGGGGCTGGGGTGTAGTCCAGGGGTAGAGGGCTTGCCTAGCGTGCAGAGGCCCTGGGCAAAAGCACCTGGTTGGGCCAGTCACCATACAGCAGGAAGAAGAGGAAGGAAGGAAGCCTTTCAGTAGGAAGGACAAAATGGTGTATGATGAAAGGGTGTATAAAAGTCCGATGGGATGGCTGAGAGGGGAGGAACCAACTTGATGAGAAGGGGCAGGTGCTCCTGTGCTCTGAGTTAGATACAGCAGGTTGGGGTAATGGTGAGACATTCAGCTGACTCCACCATGGGAGTATGTGAGGGGACAGTCCTCCAAAAGGGCATCAGAGGTACGCCCTGGAGATAGGGTTTGCTGGCTGAATTTCTCATGTGACCGAACAAAGGAAAAAAGATGGCAAGGAAAGGTTGGGAGAGATCTTCCCACCCAATAATAGCTTCTAGTTGATGCTGCATCCTCCTCTTCCTCCTCCTCTTCCTCCTCCTCCTCTTATTTCTTCCTCTTCATATTCTTCTTTTTCTCCCTCTTCTTCCTCCTCCTCCTCTTCTTCATCTTTTTCTTCTCCCTCCTCCTCCCCCTCTTCTTTATCTTCTCCTTCCTCCTCTTCCTCCTCCTTTTCTTTTACTTTCTTTTCCCTCCCCCTCCTCCTCCCCTCCCCTCCTCCGCCTCCCTCCTCCTTTTCTTCTACTTTCTCCTCCTCCTCCTCCTCCTCCTCCTCCTCCTCCTTCTCCTCCTCCTTCATTTACTGAGGGCTGAGCTGTAGCTTATTGATAGCATGCTTACCTAGCATGTGCAGGACTCTAAGTTTGATTCCTCAGCACTGCAATAGCAAAATAAAATCCTACCAAGATGCACTTTCAGCTCCCAAACCAGCCTTAGGAGCAAGGTGAGAGCAGCCCGTAGAAGCAGCCACATTCTGCACATTCCTGGGAGCCTTGCCCTCCTGGGCGCCCAGCTGCGCCGTCTGAGCTGCATGGGTGGATGGTGAGGCGGGATGCCAAGGGGCTTCTCTTCCACTCTTGCGAAATCCCTGCCTGTCAGCGGACGGCCCTGAGTGAATCAGAGCTCAGCCTCCCGTTCCGTTTCCCAGCAGAGGGCAAGCGCTTCCCCAAGGTCCCCACCCCTTGTGATGCTCTGCTCGGGGCTGCACCTCTAACACAAGCTTCGTCATCTGATGCCATGAGTACCAAGCAGTCCTCCCTCGAAGGTGGCCTGTTGTAACTGCCCCCGGCTCCTGCTGAGTTCCAGAAAAGTTATCACAGAGGCGTGACTCCAGCTGACACAACTGTGGACTCATTTCCTCTTTTACTCATTTCGCTCTTGGTCAAGAGTGAGATGGGCTGTCTGCAGTGAGTCATCTTGGTCGAGGCCGTCATTATCAGCTGCTCTATAGCTGCTGAGAAGCACTGAGCCTTGCCTAGGTTTGGGGTGAGCGGTAAGTCGATTTACCCTAAAAAGGGCAAATATCACACGTCCTTCATTCTGCACCAGCAGAGGCCGGGCAGTAAACTTGGCAGCATGGCGTGTTGCCCTCAGAAGCTGCAAACACCGGAAGGAAGCGGTAGGAAATGGCCGGGCAATCAAGTCCTGTGCTAGCTCAAAGGAGATGCTTTCTCCTGGCTCTGTGAGAGGGCCCCGAAGAAAGGGACATTCACCTGGCAGTGGAGAGTAGGTAGGGTTTCCACGGGCAGTGGCGGTGTTGGAAGATCGGCCTACAGGTACCCTTGGCAGCCCAGCCTCCAGCTCCTGCGGAAGCCCCAGTCAGCAGCCTCAGTTGACCGGAGCCCTTCAAGGAGTGGAGAAGCCCAGGAGCGGAGCGAGGCAGGAATGAGCAACGTGCATGAAGGCTGCGCGCATGAAGGCTGCGGCGCAGTGGGTAGAGCGTGGGCTTCGGGCTCTGATGGATCTCAACGTCTCATGCTTGCATTGCCTCTTGTGCCCTAACAGGGTGGTTGACTGAGCCTCTCAGCCTCACTATCCCCATCTGAAAAAGGTGGGAGATAGCTGGGGGCACAGTGGCACATGCCTGTCATCCCCACAACTCAAGAGACAGAGGCAGGAGGATCACAAGTTTGAGGCCAGGGGTAGCCTGTGTAACTTAGCGAGACTCTTTCTCCAAATGAAAATAAAAAAGGGGCTGGGGTGCAGCTCAGTGGAGCATGCTTGCAAAGTATGAATGAGGCACTGGGTTCAGCCCCCCAGTACAGGAGAGAGAGAGAGAGAGAGAGAGAGAGAGAGAGAGAGAGAGAGGAAGAGAGGGAGAGGGGAAGGGAAAAGGAAAGGAAAGGAAAGGAAGAAAAGAAAAGAAAAAGGAGAGAGATACTGGTTTACAAGGCTTTTGTACATTCTCTCAATCTGTAAATTCGGTAAAAAGTTGTTGCTGTTAAGTGCCATCGAGTTGAGTCCAACTCATAGCGACCCTATGTGCAGCAGATGGAAACACTTCTTGATTCTGTGCCAGGCACACAATCTTATTTATATTTAAGCCCATTGTTGCAGGCACTGTGTCAATCCATCTGGTGGAGAGTTTTCCTTTTTTCATTGACCTGCCTCTCTCTCAAACATGAGGTCATTCTCCAGGCGTTGATCTCTCCTGACTACACATCCAAAATATGTCAGACACAGTCTGGCCCTCCTTGCTTCCAAGGAGCACCCTGGTTGCACTTCTTCTAGGACAGATCTGTTGGTTCTTTTAGCAGTCCATGGTATATTCAAAAGTTGTTGTTGTTGTTGTTAGGTGCCGTCGAGTCGGTATCCGACTCATAGTGACCCTCATAGGGTTTTCAATGGCTGACTGTTTTGGGATTGCCTTGGGAGTGGATTGCCAGGCCCTTCTCCCATTTTTGCGGTGCTGGGAATTGAACTCGGGACCTCAGAGACTGCAGCGCAGTGCTCTACCAACTGAGCTAAATCCCAGCCAGCCATCATTAAAATCTCAGCTCATGGGCAGTCTTGGAGCCTGAATGCATAGGGTACACAGGAGGTCCCTGTTCCCTTTTCCTCCTAAGGCAAAAGAGGATGGATCTGATTGGGAGACCTGAAGATCTGCCTTCTGGATCTTAAGTCTTGCCCTTTCTGCCCCTACTGACTAGGGTGACTCTTGGCTATTGAAATGAAAGTGGAGTCCCTCGCTGTCATTGGCCTGTCTTGAGAGAGGACCTCGATATGTATCTCAGGTTGGCCTCAAACTTGGGATCCGCCTCCCTCAACCTCCTGAGTGCTAGGATTATAGCCGTGTGCCTTTCCCCAGCCCCTCGCAGTTTCCTTCTTTCTTTGGTGCTGGGGAGGGAACACAGAGGCTGTGGGGCCTCTCCGATGCTAAGCATGCACTCTACCACTGAGCTACACCCCCAGCTCTTTGTTTCCTTGTTGCCCACGTTCAGCTGCAGAAACTCTCAAAAACTGCCTCCAACTTTGGGAGGTGACCCAGAGGGGGCACCACACCCAGAGCCCAAAGAAACTTTAGAGCATCATGAGTAGCTGCCTCTGTCCCCTAGGTCAGGGAGATCCTGCATCAAACCTTCGTGCATAGCATTTGTTCAGAGGACCTTGAGTCACTTATCCGACCCCTCAGCTTTGCTGTTGTTGTTAGGTGCCGTCTAGTTGTGTCCGACTCATAGCGACCCTCATGGGGTTTTCAATGGCTGATTGTTTCGGGATTGCCTTGGGAGTGGGTTGCCACGTCCTTCTCCCATTTTGTGGTGCTGGGAATCGAACTCAGGACCTCAGAGACTGCAGCGCAGCGCTCTACCCACTGAGCTAAATCCCAGCCCTCAGCTTTGCTAGGCTTCTCTTAAATTCCATAGAAGAGGCGCACATCCCAAATGTCAACAGCATGCATTCGAGCCCCATCTCATTGCTGGGCTCAGCCTGCAGGGGCTGGCAGGACCTGTCTCAGTAATGGAGGCCTCTGCTCATTAGAAATCAAACAGCCAGGCTATGAAGTTCACCCTCACAGGTGAACTGTTCTGGCTTCAGCCACGTGGTCCCCTTCATTAGGAAAACACACTTCCCAGCTCTAGAGAGAAGGTCAGTGGACAGTGGCTAGGATGTTATAATCCAAGGGGGCATTCAAAAGAAATCATGTCCTTGGCTAGAAATGTACCGATGCAGTCAATTGCTCAATGAACATCTGCCAGATACCTACCTTAGTGCCAGGCAGAGCAATATGGGTATGTGGGTTTTTGGCAGGACTATGCATTCCTGGAGGAAAATCAAGTGAGTTCGTTTCTGTGGATGCCCAGGGTGGGAGGGCCAAGTCTTCTAGGAGTGGCCTAGATTAATGAAGAGTTGTTTAGATTTTCCAGGCCCAATCTTTTGATCCAGTAAGCAATTTACCAGGATGCGTGGAGGAGGTGAAGGAGGGGAAACAAAACTGGCCACATCAGTGAGAAAGTTGACCATATTAGCAACTGCCGGTTGAGGACGCTCAGCTCTGGGTTGGGAATAGCTTTCTTTGTCAAAGGAGCTTTAGAACCCCAGAGGTTCATGGCTCCATCAATATTCCAAAGAAAGCCTTCAACCTAAGGTCAGGAGCTGGTCCAGCTTATGGGGTGCAAGAGAGAATGCCAAAGATGTGGTAAGTTGAGGCAGAGTTCTAACACCTTCTTCGTGGTTGCTGACATCCACTTCCAGTAACTAAGGGAAGAGCCAGCTAAGTTTTGGGCAAGTTTGAACTGAGATGAAGGAAGTACAGAGACTGGAATTTCTCAGTAACCACCGTGGATGGTCAGTGGGGAGTTAGGAAATGGTGGCAGTTGGCACCTGTCTACTGTTTGAGGCATGATTGTTTGCAGGCTCCTGGGCACAATTTTGAGGCATGGAAAAATGAGGTGCAAAAGTTCACATCTGGGCAAAGGAACAGAAGAAGGTCTATCTGTTTCCAAAACAGGCTTTTATTGTTGTTGTCTGAGTTATGGGTCTCCCTGTGTAGCCTAGGCTGGCCTCAACCTCGTGATCCTTCTGCCTCAGCCTCCCAAGTGCTGGGATTACAGGAATACACCATCACGCCCAATTCAGACAGACATTTTGACTTCCCTTCAAAAGCTGTGTCTAACTTCATCTCAAATGTAATTGGTGGAGCAGGGCTAGAATTTTTTTTTTTTTTTATAGCTATCCTGCAGTTTCTCTTCTAGAGGAAAACCAGAACTTCCAAGGAAGTCGTTTCTATTAAAAAGCATTCTGTTTTTCTCAGTGGCCACAAAAACCATTCCAAGGCCACGTACCCACCGGTTTTCAAAGGCATATTTCTGCACTGAGAAGCTGGAGCAGTCCATGATGCTAGAAAATTCCAGGCAACATGAAAACCAGCCTTACTCTGTTGACCAACACCACAGGTTTTCTTAGAAGACCCTGCGGCTGACTCAGCTGCTGACTTCTTTAAGATCCACATTGCCATTTCATGATAAAATGCTGTGGAAGCTGCTCCTTTAGTTGTCAGATTCTAAAGCTGCAGATCAGCAGGAATCAGAGCGGGGTGAACGCTTCCCCACGTGGAGGTGGACACCGGGCAGGTGCTCCTGACCTAACCTTTACCTAGAGGGCACTGTGAACATCCTCATCAAACCAGATGAAATCCCGATCCGTGGAGGACTCTGTATCACGTAGCGGCAGTCTGCTCTGTGCGGTAGAGCCATTTCTGCCTGAAACATTTGCCAACCGAGGAGGAACGGGTGGTAAAATGAAGTCTCAACTCTGGGCTTGGCCATTTGTTTCTGATGTTGTTGCTGTTAGGTGCTGTCGAGTCGGTATCCGACTCATAGCGACCCTACATACAACAGGGGAAACACTATTGTCAGTGCTTCTCTGCTGTTCATAGAGTTTTCAATGGCTGATTGAGTTTTGGGAGTGGGTTGCCAGGTCCTTCTCCCAAGCCTACAGCACCTGGTGTTCCCAGGGGGCCTCCCATCCAAGTACTAGCCAGGCCTGACCCTGCTTAGCTTCCAAGATCTGACGGGATCGGATGCCACAGGGCTATGGCTGCAGGCTTGTTTCTGATGGTCGGTGGATGATGATTTCCAATGCTTCCCAGCTGTGACCTGCTCAGTTCTTTCCCACCCCACTGCTCTCAGCCTGCAGAAAGTACCTCTGCTCTCATCTGTGTTTGTTACGTGCCATTGAGTCAGGACTCATTGTGACCCTCATGGGGTTTTCAATGCTGATTGTTTCAGTAGTGCACTGCCATGTCCTTCTCCCATTTTTGCAGTGATGGGGGTCGAACCGGGGTCATCAGAGAGTGCAGAGCAACACTCTATACCAACTGAGCTCAACCCCAGGCCTCTCTCATCTGGGTGGCAGAAATTGTCTAGGAGGTCTCGCTGCCTCAGTCTCCCCCTGGTGCCTTCCTTGATACACACTGCTTTCACATGACACCGGGTGTGACCCTACTTTCTGAGACTCACATGCAGCAGTTGCCTGGGGCAACTTCAGGGTTGGTTAGCACCAGCTGTTTGCCTCCTAGGAGTCCCCCATCCATTCAGCAGCCACTTACGCTGAGCCACGGCGTGCCATGTGGCTTAGGTAGTGGGGTCCTGAGATCAAACAGCCTTTCTTGAGCTTCTCATCCAGTGGGACAGATGGTGAGTGAACACACAGCGTGGTCGGTGCTAAGAACTCACTAATGTATGGAGCGTGCCATGGTTTGAAAATAAAATGTCCCCCAAAGTATCATAACTGTCCGGCAGCCACCGTGTCAGGGGATGAAGAAGAAAAAGAAGAGAGATTGCTCTGCACACCACCCCGAGTCAGTGTCAGAGAGACCGAGATGGGGGGCCGTGCACCCGAAGGCACTGCCCCCCACCTTGGTCTGTCTGTCCCTAACTCTTGGTGTGTGGAATGATCCTGTCTGCCTCTGCTGATCCCGTGGCTGTTGGGCAGTGAGACACCAAAGCTCCTGGGCTTTACTGTTCAGTCCCTAGCTGGTGACCCTATTTGTGGAGGCTGTAGAGACATTGGGGGGCTTTGCAGAAGTGGCTCCCTGGGGGGCGTGCGTTCGGAGGTTTTACTCCAGGACCTTCAGCCCAGGAAGCCCTCTGCCTCCTGCGTGGCATTGCCCTGAGGTCGTCTAACTCAGGCTCTGCCACCTGCCTCGGCCATGCCTGCCCAGCCGCCATTACGGACTACGCCTCCAGGAATCCTTTTCCTCCAGGAGTTGAGGTTTCTTCTGCTGCAGTGATGGGGCCTGACTAAAATGGCAGGGAAGGGACCCAGAAGGCCTCCCCAAGAAAGGGCCCTCTGAGCAGAGATCTGGGGGTCAAAGAACCAGAATCTTCACATTGTCCTTGGCTTGCTTATTGGGAGCCGTATGGCACCCGACCCCACCAGGACTATAGTGGGTAAGACTGAGACCTTCCCTGGCTCACACTGTCTTCAGGGCTCAGAATGGGGCTCAGCACGTAGCAGGTGCTCAGGAAATAGCTGTAAAATAAACACAGGTGCTGGGACCTGGGGGTAGTGAGACGGACCTGGGCTCCAGGGTGTGTTTGTGTGCACGTGTGTATGCACACCCGCATGTCATGCTGGGGATGGAACCCCGGCCTTCTGCATGGTAAGCCCGTGCCCTACCACTGAGCTACCCGCCCATCCCCGTGGGCGCCCGTCTTGATTGTGGCTGCTGACTTCACTTGTCTAGGCGAGAGGAGCTGCCGCTCAGAGAAGGGCATCCTTTTAGAGCCAATCACGGCCATCTTCTAGTCATCTTCAGAAAGTTTATGTTCTCCCAGATTTTTCCCAGAGGGGGCCACATTTGAGGAGGTTGAGATGGTTGTCTGTAAATAAGAAAAACTGAAGATTCCAAGAAGACAGAGTTTCATGGACCCAGTGAGATGCTGGCAGTGACCACTGGTTCTGACAAGTGGGGCTGTACTGTGGGAGGGTGAGGATGGGGGTGGGGACTGGGATAGGCTCAGAAGAGGAAGGGTGGTGGCAGTGGGGGGAGGTGGAGGCGGGCTTTTTACCCCAAAGCTGCCAGAAGAGCACATCTCAGACTGCAGAGCTGTGCTTCGTGCCTGCGTTGCTGACCCAAGATGCTGAACCCGCGATACGTGGTCCGAACCCCTGGCTGTGTCCACACACAAACTAGGCAAACATAGCGAGTCATTTCGCTTGTGACCGTATTAAAGAAAACCACTTTCTGACACTTGGTAAAACAGTAAGGGAGACTTTATGGGAGGCCACTGCAATAAGGGGCTGGGGTTTAGCTCAGGTCATAGAGCACTGCTCTGCGTGCTCTGAGGTCCTGAGTTCAATCCCCGGCACCGCAAAACAGAAGAAGGACCTGGCAACCCACTCCCAAAGCAATCTCAAAAGAATCAGCCATTGAAACCCCTATGAATAGCAGAGAAGCACTGATAACAGGCATGGCACAGTGTCGGGAGAGTTTCATCCTGTTGGACACAGGGTTACTATGAGTCAGACCCAACCCGACAGCACCTAACAACAACTGCAGCAACAGGCAATCACAATAAGGGAGAGGGTTCCGAAATTTAGGGCAAAGCCCCGATTTCCAGACTTGGGCATCACAACAGGGAGATGGTACCAGTATTTAGGGCAAAGCCCCATTTTCCAGCCTTAGGTTTGGCCACTGTCCCAAATATACCAGGTAAGGAGATAAATAATGAGAAGCAGAGAAAGGAGATTTAATCAATGGTCACAGTGGGAAGAAGAACAAACAAAAAGTCAGTGGCCCCCTGAGTCTGTCTTCAGGAAACTCACCTGAGCTTCAGGCTTGAGCAGAGGAGCACTGGAGCGCAGAGGGAAGATGTTTGCAGAATTGAAAAGGCTTCCGGTTCCGGTTTGGCAGGGTGTTTTAGAAAGTTGCTAGAGGGCAGTCAGAGAGATGATTGTTAAGGTTTCCAGGATTCAGAGGGGCCATGGATTTAGGATAAAGGCCAGAGATCTTTAGATGCCTCTTCAGGGGTCTGCCAGCCTGCAGCTGTAGCCCTGTGGCATCCCATCCCATCAGATATCGGAAGCTAAGTAAGGTCAGACCTGGTTAGTACTTGGATGGGAGACTGCCTGGGAACACCAAGCCTGCTGTAGGCTTGGGAGAAGGACCTGGCAACACACTCCCCCCCAAAAAAACAATCTGCCATTGAAAACCCTATGAACAGCAGAGAAGCACTGAGAATAGTGTTTCACCTGTTGTACGCAGGGTCACAATGAGTCGGATACTGACTCGATGGCACCTAACAACAACAATCGGGGGTCTGGAACAGGACACCTGTGGGTCTGAGGGAGGTAGCGTTACTTTGTAGCTAAGGTGGTTTCTAAGTGCCTGTGACATGGGGTTCAACTGTGGTACAAGGACAGGCCAGTTAGCAGAATGAGGGGGCGTGGGTGGGAGATTACTGCACAGACCGCCCCCCACCAGGGTAGGGGCTGTTGCTACAGTGGCCTGATGGGGTTCTCTCTGAAGCAGGCCAGGGGCTTAGGCATCCCAGGCAGAAACAGCAGGGGCCAGGTTCTTTCTAACATAATTCAGCAGGGTCTGTGCTAAAACTGGACTTCGCGGCAATCGACACAGAAGCCCACAGCGAGGCTCTGAGGGGTCCGACTAAAGTTTGGTCAAGGAGACAGCCTGTGTCAACCTCATTTTCTTCATCTGCTAAGTGGGGACAGGAGTGCCACACAATCTAGTCCCAGGGCCGTCATGAAGCCAGGCAGAAGACATGGCGTAACCTTCCATTGCCCACCAGCTGTTGGGGGTCGGGGCTGTTGGCCCTAATCTGCCAAGTGTAACTTGCGCTATGTAGAGATGGGATCTGGGAGAGCCAAGGGTGCCGATGCCGTGGCCCACCCCTCGCACTCGGCACATGTGGTCATCCTAGCCACATCCACGTCCCTGACTTAGCTCAGCAGCAATCAGCCACCATGAGGAGGAAGGGGCTCTCTGGGCAGAGCCCAGGCTTAGGAGTGGTCTCCAAGTGCGTGCACACTGAGGCCTGGGAGTCCAGGGCAGTGGGCAGCAGCTGGGCATCGAAGCTGGGCCTGGTGCTCAGCAGCTTCCCCCGTGGCTATGACGCAGGAAGTTGTCACAGTGCAAACAGTTTTTAAGCAACAGGGACAAGAGGATTTGTTGGTCCTTAACATGAATCTTCTTGGGGAAGGATCACATTACAGTCATGTGCCGCTTAATGACAGGGACATGGTCTGATGGATGCATCGTTCGGTGCTTTTGTTGTGTGAATGACGCCTCCACAGACCTAGGTGGTACAGGTCAGTCACTTGTCATGACCTCTGGATGCCAACAAGAGACAGGATAAACATGATGTCCGCATGTAACCTGGCACACCATCCAGTCAACTTTAACTTTTAGTCAGGTGAAGGAAGACGCTGTAAAAGAATAATGATAAGATGCAAAGTATGGCAGACGCGCAAGCCAGCAACATAGTCATTCGTTACCATTAGCAAGTATTGTTGTTGTTAGGTGCTGTCAAGTTGGGTCCAATTCATAGAGACCCGATGTACAACAGAAGGAAACTACTGTCAATGTTTCTCTGCTATCCATAGGGCTTTCAAGGGCTGATTGTTTTGGGAGTGGACTGCTGGGTCCTTCTCCCAAGCAAGTATCATGGAACTTTAAATAATGGTATGCAGCGCACTTTTATCTGGATGGTAGGGCACTAGTTTTGCACACACCAGCCTCACCACAGACCAGAGAACATTAGCACTGTGACATTGTGGCAGCTACAGTATCGCTAGGGGCTGGAGTTTAGCTCAGTTGGTAGAGCACTGCTCTGCGCTCTCTAAGGCCCTGGGTTCAATCCCCGGCACCACAAAAATGGGAGAAGGACCTGGCAGCCCACTCCTGAAACACTCCCAAAACAATCAGCCATTGAAAACCCTATGAGTAACAGAGAAGCTCTGACATAGTGCTGAGCATGGCACAGTGTGGGGGTGGGTTTCGTTCTGTTGCATTTCTGTTGCACATAGGTGCCATGAGTTGGACCCAACTTGATGGCACCTGACAACAACAATTATCATTAGGTGATAAGAAAGGTTCAGCTCCGTTATAATCTTATGGGCCCATGGTTGTTTTGGATGGAAATGTCACTATGCTGTGGCACAGGACTGCATATTCGTATTTCACAGAATACTTCAAAGTAAACACAAGACGAATAAAAATACTAAGTGTACAAACAAAATCCTGAGGAAAACAGAAGTGGATGTTTATGTAGCCTGGAGCAAGGGCTTACGAATGTGGTTATCAAAGGAGGAAATAACATGTGTAAGCTAGATGACTGGCAGAGCTTGGCTTTTGTAAGAGAAATGCAAATACCGACAAGTAGAAACATAGATTACAGCATCTAATGCAAAGAACGTACTCCTAAAGTGTGAAGGCTGCTAGAAAACTACAAAAGAGATGGAATATTGTAAGAGAAAAATGGTCACCTTTCTAGTGGCCAAACACCAGATGGAACATCAGAGCACATCAGAGAAATGCCAGTAAAACTGAAGGATTAAGTGAAAAATCAAAAGATTTTTATTAGCTGGGTGTGGTGGTGCACTGTTGTAATCCCCGTGATTTAGGAGCTAAAGGCAGGAGGGTCACGGGTTTGAGGCCAGAGGCAGCCTGTGTAACTTAGCAAGCCTCTGTCTCAAGATAAAAAGGAAAAAATGGGCTGGGGGTGCAGCTCCCTGGTAGAGGGCTTGCAAAGCATGTGTGAGGCTCTGGGTTCAAATCCCGCATACTGCAAAAAAAAAAAAACTAATAATAAGAAAGAAAGAAAAGATTTTTATTAAAAAATTGAGGCTATTACACTATAACTACAATTATACCCTGCTTTAATGCTCTATTTAAATTCTAAGATATTTTTAAAGAAATGCCATCTCAGCGAGGCGTGGTGGCATATACCTGTCATCTCAGCAACTCTGGAGGTGAGGCAGGAGGATCACAAGTTCAAAGCCAGAGACAGCCTGTATAACTTAATGAGACTCTGTCTCAAAATTAAATTAAATTAAACTAAATTTTAAATAAGGGGTTGGGGTGCAGCTGTGTCGTAGAACACTTGCCACCACATGCAAGGCCCTTTGTTTAACCCCCTAGTACTGCAAGGGAAAAAGAAAAGAAAACAAAAGACATGCCATCCCATAAATGTGTGTCAACTTGAATAATTTCTTTGGCGATATTAGACTTTAATGCAAAGATAAAAATCATTCAAAATTAGCATTTTCATACAAATAAGGATTGTTTAATTTCTTGATTTTTGAACTTTAGGAACCTTAAGGTAAAATTGATTTGTTGAATTATCTTCTCCCAGCTAGTACAAATTTTTGCCTAATTTTTTAAAGACTAACAACAAAAAGTTCCCTGCCAAATTTCCTTTGATTCGGACCCCTATGCCAGCTGAGGCGAGATGAGGCAAGAAAAGGTCTCAGGTGGCCGCGAGGTTGTACAGGTGGGTGCAGACCTTACCTGGCAGGCTGGCTGTGAGTCTTACTGTGATTGTAGACTCTTCTCTCTGCCCTTGCGTGTGAGCTGTGGGAAAGCCCGTGTGTGTGTGTCTCTGTGTGCGTGGATGTGTGGATGATACAGGAGCACACGTTTGTGTGAAGATATCAGTATGTCATTTGAATGTCACAACTAAAGGGAAAAGGACGTCAAATGCTGGCTGGAAATTCAGCAGTTTGCCTAGAGGGAACGCTTCACCACTTAGGCCAGAATAGTTAGAGGGACAATGGAGGCACTCTTGTTCAAGATCAACTTTCCCATGGAGCCAAAAGAATGTCCGGGCTGCCAGACAAAAGCCGTGCTTCTTAATCCTGACTGTCATTCATAAAACGCCCTTTGTCTACTCAGAGCGATTTCCACTACTTGGCTCCGTGGGCCAAGCATAGAAAAGAACAAGAGGGAGTTTTTATCAAGTTACACTTTCAATGAGCTGAGCTTTCTATGAAAGAATTCAGGCCAACTTCTTTCAGTCCTTTTTTTGTGCATGTGTATGTGGTACTGGGGGACTGAACCCAGCGCCTTGTGCATATTTTGTAAGCACTCTACCACTGAGCTGCCTATACACAACAACAACAAAAATATATATATATAGATATAGATATAGATATATCTTGGGATAATGTCTCACTGAGTTAATGCAGGCTACCTCTGGCCTAGAACTTGTGATCCTTCTGCCTCTGCCTCCCAAGTTGCTGTGATTGCAGGCATGTGCTGCTGCACCCAGCTGCATTCAGTACTTTTTAAAGAGAGACTTGTTTTCAGTTGTTGTTGCTGTTGTTAGGTGCCATCAAGTCGGTGTCCGACTCATAGCGACCCTCATAGGGTTTTCAATGGCTGACTGTTTCAGGATTGCCTTGGGAGTGGATTGCCAGGTCCTTCTCCCATTTTTGGGGTGCTGGGGATTGAAAGCGGGACCTCAGAGACTGCAGCGCGCGCTCTACCAACTGAGCTAAATCCCAGCCCCTGTTTTCAATTAGAGATACCATATAGTAAACGATTTTGCTCCAGAGAGCATTTTAAGAATTGATGATGCTAGCGGAGTTCAAACCAGAGGAGGAAGGGAAAAAGAATGAGATGCTTAGTCTTTATTAGGACTACTTGACTGGCAAAAGGATACTTGTTTCCTCTTGAGCTTAATGAGTACACTAAATATTTACAAACTCCCCAGTCATAAATGCTTGTGGGAGCCAGTCCCTGCCCTTACCCCACGCCTAGCAAACGACCATGAGGAGGGGCAAAAACCATTTGCATGCACTGAGTTGTGGATTTTAAGGCTTCACCCCATCCCTAAGATTTAAAGAGTAGATGCATATGATTAGGTTGCTCATCCAAAGGCATCGCCCCTGGACTAGGCAGCTATAAGCAAAGAGAAGGCTTGCAAGACAAGCAGTTTACTTCTGGAAGCCTCCGTCCTGTAGGTACCAGCAAAGGAGTGATGATCAAATATTTATTAGCTGCCCTCTGACTGCACTGTCTCAGGAGAGGAGAAATGAGGCATTTAAGGCAAGGAAGGATTGCTAATGTTAGCAGTGTCTCGATGCAGACAAACATCTGCTCTTTAATTACACAGAAGATGTCCAAGCACGCCTCCCTTCGGCTCCTGGGATTCCTGTGCTTGCTTATTTTGCAACTGTATTTAGTCTTGGAATTTCCAGAGCTACTCCAGCCCAGGGAGGAAGCCCATGGCCCATGAGTCAGACTTTTAACTCATGAAGAGGATTATGTGATGAATTAAGAGATGCTGCTTAGGCACAGTCGTGATGAGTTCAGATCACTGCCACAGAAGTGGAAGAGGACACTGTCATCTGCTCTCCCTGTCTTTTCCATCCATTTTCAGTTGCTATAATAAAATACCCGAGACCAAGTAATTCATAAAGAATAGATGCTCACGGTTCTGGAGGCTGGGAAGTCCAAAAGCACAGCATAGGCATCTGGCGAGTGCTTCTTCCACCATAACATTGCAGAAGACATCCCATGGTGGGCAGCAAGTGTATCAGCTCAGATCTCCCTTGCTCTTACTAAGCCACCCAGCTCTTCTTGAAGCCCTCACCCTATGACCACATCTACCAGCTCTTCTTGAAGTCCCCACCCTATGACCACATCTAATCCTAATTACCTTCTAAAGTTTCTACCTTCAAGTGCCATTCACATGAATTGGGGATTGGGTTCCCAACACGAGAGATGGGGGGTGGGGGACAGTGAAACCATAGCACTCTCTCGTCACGGAATTCCACCTGCTCTCTCACTCTACCAATCCTTTGCTTCACTGGAAACCTTTATCATTGACATCAACCAGTCAGTCATCCAAGTGTTGGTGCAGAAAAGCCAGAACCAGGGGCAGTGAGGACTAATCAGTTTAGCTCTTGGTAGTAAACATTCTACTGGCATCTCAATACCCACTTTTTTTCTTGGTTGTTGTTTATTTGTTTTTGCAGTACAAGAGGACTGAAGCCAGGGCCTTGCACATACTTTGCAAGTGCTCTACCACTGAGTTGCACCACCAGCCACGTCTTTATTTTTATCTTGAGACAGGGTCTTGCTAAGTTGTACAGGCTGCCTCTGGCCTTGAACTTGCAATCCCCCTGCCTCCACCTCTAGAGTTGCCAGGATTACAGGCGTGCATCACCATGCCTAGTACACCTGGATACCCTTAAGTGAATTACTAACCCTCCTGTGGATAGTCACCCCAAGTTTAAAATAAGAAGTTAAACCTATGAGGTCTATGGTCAGAGCCTATGGTCCTCATCATCCAAGTAGATAGAAATCTCAATTAAGTGGAAAGAGAGTTTCAATTTTACTTTTTCATTAGTTAATTTTTTGGTGGGAAGGGTTGAATTCAGAGTGTTGGGCATGGTAAGCATGTGTACTACTCCTGAGCTATATCCCTGGCCCCAAGACTTTTATTTTAAAAAGATAGAGTGCACTCTCTCTCGCTCGCTCTCTCTCGCTCTTTTTCAGTACTGGGGGGCTGAACCCAGGTCCTCACCCTTGCATGCTTTGCAAGTGCTATACTGCTAAGCTGTACCCCCAACCCCATTTTTTTACTTTCTATTCTGAGACAGAGTCTTGCTACATTATGCAGACCGCCTCTGGTCTCGAACTTGCAATCCCCTTGCCTCCACCTCCCGAGTCGCTGGGATTCCAGGCGTGTGCCACTGTGCCTGGCTTTTGGAGTTCTCATTTTTGGACATTGTGCTTTAGTAGTTTTTCAGGGAGCCCAGCGATCAGTATGTTTGGAAATCTTTCCAGGTGATTCTATTAAGAATTTTTCCCGGTCTAAATCAGTACTTTGTTAACCTGAATGCAGTAATTCCCCACGTGAACTCTGCCAGGAAGAATCTGGGTCCTTATTGAAAAGGAGAGGGTATATATGTCTCTGTCCAGCCACTTAGTTCACCACTGTCCACCATGACAATGAGCCACAGGGGAAGAATTGAAAGTGAAGGGCTGCCTACCAACAGGCAAACAATTTTTGGTAACCAAAAAACGTGCCATGCAAGAAGCAATGCAAACAGATGGAACATTCAGGTGAATTGGAGGCTATCATTGAAGAAGATGGTGACGGGGGCTGGATAGGTACATGTCACAGCACTGGTACTGCAGGAGTAACGCAAGCCATTAAGGAGATTACACTGGAAAGCAAAGACCATTATAAAGCTCCAAGACTGCTCAGCACTATGTGAAGAGGAAGAAGAAGAAGATGAAGGAGAAGCTGCAGACATGGAAGAGTATGAGGAGAGCGGGTTGTTGGAAACAGATGAGGCAACCCTAGATACAAGGGAAATAGCAGAAGCTTGTAAAGCGAAAACTGATGCTGGAAATGAAGGTGGTATTTTGCAAACTAGAACTTATGACTTGTACATCACTGATGAAATATATTACCAGAATCCACTGCAATAGTTGTCTGGATACGATGAGCAACGGCAGCCTTTAACACTTGAGCATGTGCATGAAGACATCAGTCAAGACCATGTGAAGAAAACTGGCATTGAAAACCACCCTCATCTCCCACCACTTCCTATGTGTTCAGTTCACCCTGGAGGGATGAAGAAAATCATTGAGCCTGTTGCAGAAGGAGGAAGAGAGCTGGTACTCATATGTATCCCCCCCCCCTTTATTTTTATTTTTATTTTTTTGAAATTTATACAAGCTGTCCTTCCAACAATAGAATATGATCACACAGACACTTCACAATGTAATGAAGAAAGCACAGAATCTGTGCTAATTATCGGTTCTGATTTTTAAATAACTAATCCATAGATGTGACCACTGACTGTATTCACCAACATATATACAATTTCTCTAATAATAGGACTTATATGTTTATGCATTAAATAAGAAACTTCACTACCAGCCTGATTTGTTTAATAAAAATAAGGGTGAAAGAAAAAAAAAAGGGAAGGATGTGGTTCATTTTTGACAAGGAAAGGGTATATACGCCCCTGTCTAGCCTGCATGTCCCAGGAGGAGCAGGCTGCTCCATCTCCTTGTGTTTCCATCATTCTTTGGTTTCTAGCACTGTGATAAGCCAGAAAAAGGACAAAAATTAAATAAAATCCCTGAAGGAACTAATCTGATTGTAGATGGCCAGTTAGGGCTACCCACATGGTTTCTCCCTTCAGCCCTGACTCATCTTTCTTCTTCAGCCACCATGGCAGGGTCAGAAGACGTGACTCAAGGTGCAGAAGATGGAGCGGTGACCCCAGGTATAGAAGATTTAGCCACCACAGGTGCTACTGAAGATCCCTCTGGGTCCACTGGTGGAACAGCTCTGGTGAGTGTCCTGGAAGAGAGAAATTTCCTCCAACGGCATCTGATCACATGCAAGCATATAATGTACAGTGGTACCTGGGTGCTGAACCACAGTCTGTGCGCTTTTTTCCCATAAGAAATATGTAAATGTGTTTATTGGCTCTGGCACCATACTGAATAGCGAATTCAGACAAACGTATGCCACACATATATTTAACACCAAGTTCTTTTTTAAATTCAATTGTTGTTCTTGCTCTTTTCTTCTTTCCTTCACTTTGAGTGCTAGAAAGCTTCTTGGGTGGCATGATGTATACGTATGTATATAGACACTAAAAGAAAACCCCAGAGATCATGAACATTGCTAGGGCAGGTCTTTACTGCTTGAAGTTAACAGGCGAAATAACGCTTTCCCCCTGGTTTCACGTGGAAGCACCACAGATAAGTGTGACATTTCACACAGGTTTTAGCATGGTGGTTACTTGCCAAGCAAGTGGTTGAGCACCAAATCAGAATTGGCTCAAAAATATTGGTTGAGGACCGAAATGTTCAAGCACAGAGTAGTTACCAAGTTATCACTGTATATTACATTTATATTTATATTATATTATATTATATCATTGTTGTTATTAGTTGCCATCAAGTTGAGTCCAACTCATAGCGAACCTATGTACAGCAAAACAAAACTCTCCCCAATTCTGTGCCAGGCACCTTATCTTTTCTTTGTTTAACCCCATTGTTGTAGACACTGTGTCAATCCATCTAGTTGAGGATTTTTTTCATTGACCCACTATTCTCTTGAAGATGATGTCCTTCTCCAGGGATTTGTCCCTCCTGACTACATGTCCAAAATACGTAAGATGCAGTCTAGCCATGCTTGCTTCCAAACAGCACTCTAGTTGCACTTCTTCCAGGACAGATCTGTTAGTTCTTTTGGCAGCTCATGATGTATTCAATATTCATCTCCAGCAC
This sequence comes from Pedetes capensis, assembly GCA_007922755.1. NCBI lineage: Eukaryota > Metazoa > Chordata > Mammalia > Rodentia > Pedetidae > Pedetes > Pedetes capensis. The sequence continues at coordinate 26,974 of VMDO01004621.1, read as the reverse complement.
CATAATTCAAGAGCATCAATTCTTCTCCTGTCTCCCTTATTCAGTGTCCAGCTTTCACAACGATATGATGTGACTGAAAATACCATGGCATGAGTCAGGTGCACCTTCGTCATCAATGTGACATCTTTAATTTTGAACACATTAAAGAGGTCTTTTGCAACAGCTTTTCCCAATGCAATGTGTCTTTTGATTTCTTGACTGCTGCTTCCATGGGTGTTGATTATAAAACCAAGTATAGCAAAATCTTAGAGAACCTCAGTCTTTTCTCCATTTATCGTGAAATTGTTTACTGACCCAGTTGTAAGGATCTTATTTTTGCTGATGTTGAGACACAATCCGTACTAAAGGCACTGTCCTTCATCAGTAAATGTTTCAAATCTTCACTTTCAGCAGGAAGAATTGTGTCATCTGCATAACACAGGTTGTTAGTGAGTCTTCCTCCAATTATGATGCCTTGTTCTTCTTCATAAAGTCCAGCTTCTCAGATTCGTTGCTCAGCATAGAGATGGAAGAGGTATAGTGAAAGAATACAGACCTGATGCAGACTTTTTTCCATTTTAAACCAAACAGTGTTTCCTTGTTCTGTTCAAAGACTGCCTCGTGGTCCATGTATAGAATCCTCATGAGTACAATTAAGAGCTCTGGTATTTCCATTCTCTGCAGTATTATCCATAATTTGTCATGCTCCATGCAGTCAAATGCCTTTGCATAGTTGATAAAACATAGATAGACATGTTTCTGGTTTCTGCTTTTGGCTAATATCCATCTGACATCAGCAATGGTGTCACTGGTTCCACGCCATCTTCTGAATCTGGCTTGATTTTCCAGCAGTTCCCTGTCTATACACTACTGCAGTCACTTTTGAATGATCTTTAGAAAAATTTTACCTGTGTATGATAATTGTTCAATAGTTTCCACATTTGATTAGATCCCCCTTCTTGGGAATAGGCACAAATATGGATCTTTTCCAGTCAGTTGTCCAGGTAGCTATTTTCCGAATCTCTTGGCATAAACAAGTGAGTACCTCCAGTGCTGCATCTGTTCGTTGAAACATCTCTGTTGGCATTTCATCAGTTTCTAGAGTCTTGTGTTTCACCAATTCCTTCAAGGCAGCTTCCACTTTGTTCTTCAATACCATTGGTTCCTGATCATAGGCAACCTCTTGAAATGGTTGGTTATCCACCAATTCTTTTTGGTATAATGATTCTGTGTATTCCTTCCATCTTTTTTGATGTTTCCTACGTCAATTAATATTTTCCCTGTAGAATTTTCCACTATTGCCACCCAGGTTAAGGAATTTATAGTACTCATATTTCAGAGCCTCAGAACCATGCTGAGCCCATACTAGATACTTACTAGTACTTTATTTCCTTGTGGTAGAACACACAAAAATAAAATTTACCACCTTTATCATTTTTAAGTATATAATTCATTAGTAGTAAGTATATTCATTGTTAAAGAGCTTTTCAGAACTTTTTGTCTCATAAAACTGCAGCTCTATATCCATTAAACTGTAAGTCCTCGTTCTTCCCTTCCCTTAGTTCCTGGCAACTATCATTCTCCTTTCTGTCTCCATGACTTTGATTACTGTGACCACCTCCTAAGTGGAGTCATACAGTGTTTGTGTATTTGTGACTGGTTCATTTCACTTAGCATGATGGCCTGAAAGTCCATCTATGTTGTTGCATGTGGCAGAATTTCCTGTCTTCTTAAGCCTGGCTAATATTCCATTATGTGTATAGACCACGATTTGTTTATCCATGCATCCATCCATAGGTATGTGGATTGCTTCCAGCTGTTGGTAATTGTGAACAGTGCTGCTATGAAGCACTATTCCATGGGTATAAAGACCTCTCTTGGACACCCTGCTTTGAATTTGAATACACATCCAAGAGTAGGATTGCTAGATGGAAAGGCAGATCTATTTTGCTATTCTGAAGATCTGCTACGCTGCTTTCCAGAGCAGCTATACCACTTCATGTTCCCACTGATAGTACTCACGGGGGTCCAATTTCTCCACACCCTCGCCGACACTTTTGGGTTTTGTTTTGTTTTGTTTTTGCGCTTTGAAATAGTATTTATCCTAAGAGAAAATGAGTCACTATCTCATTGTGATTTTGATTTACATTTCTCTAGCGATGTTGATCATCTGCTCATAGAGTTATTGGGCGTGTGGATTCAAGCCCGCTGTTCAGTTTTCACTTGGCTTGTTTGAAGCATTTTTGTTGTTCAGTTGTTAGAGTTCTGTTTGGTTGGGTTTGGTTTTTGAGACAGTCTTGCTATATAGCCCAGGCCCCAAGTGTGGATCTCTTGCCTCAGCCTCTGGAGTGCTGGGATTGTCGGCCTGTGCCACCACGCTGAGCCCCAGTCGTATGAGTTCTGTATACTTGATCAGATATATGAAAATACAAATATTTTCTCTCATTCTCTAAGGTGCCTATTTACTCTGTTGATTGTGTTCTTTGAGGCACACAAGTTTCTAAGCTTGATGTGGTCTTGCTTGTTTGTTTGCTTATTTGTTTGGGTATTTTTGCTTTTGTTGCCTGTACTCACTGGCTTATTTGTTAAGTGCTGCGTTGGCATGAACTTTGGAGTGAGCAGAACTCCCTTGGAATCCACATAGTGCTGAGAATCTTTTCACATGCTAATGAGTTGGCTAATAGCAGGCAGCCCCCAGGTAACTTCAGGATGGGGCCTGCTCACCCAAGACCAAGGTGGGCTTAGAAGGTTGAGACCGTCTATCCCATGAGGGGGACTCAACCTCATAGAGGGGAAAAGGTCAGAAGGTTAAGTTGAAGTTGGTCACCACTGGCCAGTGATTTAATCCATCGTGTGTACGTCATGAAGTCTTCTTTTAAAACTCTGACGGACAGGCTTCAGAGAGCTTCTAGGTAGCAGGTGGAGATCCCTGGAAAGTGGTACCCAGAGAGGGCAAGGAAGCTCTGCAGCCCTTCCCACATGGCTTGACTTCCGCATCTCATAATCCGTATCCTTTGTCCTCTCCTCTAATAAACCAGTAAATGTTTTTTAAAGAAGAAAATTTTGAAAAGAAACAACCATTTCCAATTCTTACTCTTCACGGCAGTGAGTCTGGCCATACTGTGGTCTCTCCCTAAGCCTTGTTCATACAATACAACAAATAATAGTAGGCCCCTCTTCACAAGGTTGTATGTGGAGTGAGAAAGCATCGCAAGGGTCTGGCATAAAGTCAGCCCTTCATGAAGGCTAGCTGTGGCTCTCATTGGAGGAAGAAGGGCATGAAAGGATGATACAAATATGTACAGACCTGACTGGAGGACACCTAACAACAACAGCGATAACAAATATCTACCAAGGCAGGGCATCATGGCGCACGCTGGTGAGTCCACCAACGTGGGAGGCAGGGGCAGAAAGATCACAAGTTCGAGATGAGAGGCAGCCCGCATAACGTAGTAAGACCTGGTCTCAAAATAAAAAGTAAACTATGGGCTGAGGGTACAGCTCAGTGGTAGAGTGCTTGCAAAGCATGCACAAGGCCCTGGGTTCATCCCCTGCTACCACACACAAAAAATTATAAAAAACATGAGCTTGGGCTAGGGGTGCAGTCCAGTGGTTGAGCACAGGCAAAGTATGCACAAGGCCCTGGATTCAACCCCTAAGGACTACAAAACCCCTAAGGACTATAAAAAATATGTGTGTGTGTGTAAGTATATATACTTACACACACACGCATATATATACACACACACACACACACACACACACACACACACACACACACACACACACATATGTGGGGCTGGGATTTAGCTCAGTTGGTAGAGCGCTGCACTGCAGTGTCTAAGGTCCGGAGTTCAATTCCCAGCACCCTAAAAATGGGAGAAGGACCTGGCAATCCACTCCCAAAATAGTCAGCCATTGAAAACCCTATGAGGGTCGCTATGAGTCGGATATCGACTCAATGGCACCTAACAACAACAACATATACATATGTGTGTGTGTGTATATATGTGTGTGTGTGTGTATGTATATATGTATATATATGTGTGTATGTGTGTATATATATATATATACACATGTATATATATATACATATACACATATATTTATTTATTTGCTACATATATATATATCAAGTAAATATTATTGTTGTTGTTGTTGTTGTTGTTAGGTGCCATTGAGTCGGTATCCGACTCATAGTGACCCTCTGTACAACAGGGGAAACACTATTGTCAGTGTTTTTCTGCTGTTCATAGGGTTTTCAATGGCAGATTGATTTTTGGGAGGGGGTTGCCAGGTCCTTCTCCCAAGCCTACAGCACCTGGTGTTCCCAGGCGGTCTCCCATCCAGGTACTAACCAGGCCCGACCCTCCTTAGCTTCCGAGATCTGACGGGATCGGATGCCACAGAGCTACAGCTGCAGGCATTATTGTTGTTAGGTGCCATCAGGTTGGTTCCCACTCACAGTGACCCTATATACAACAGGAGAAAACACTACCCAACCCTGTGCCATGCATATGATCTTTTTGTGTTTGAGCCCATTATTGCAGCCACTGTGTTTCTTCTCATTTTGAGTCATGTAACATCAGCAAAAGGAGGTCCCAGGGCTTTACTCCATTCCCGTCATTAAGGTCGAATCTACTTTGAGGAGGCAGCTCTTCTCTAATCGTTTGTTGAATGCCTTCTGGCTTGGGGGGCTCATTTTCAAGAACTATATTTGCCAGTGCTTCTCTGCTATTCATAGGGTGTGCAATGGCTAATTGTTTTGAGAATGGGTTGCAGGGTCCTTCTCCCTAGTCTGTCTTAGTCTAGGAGCTCAACTGAAACCTGTCCACCATGGGTGGCCCTGCTGGTATCTGAGACACTGGTGGCATAGCTTTCAGCATCGTGGCAACACTCGAGCCCCCACAGCAGGACAAGCTAACAGACGTAGGAGATCACGTAAACACTACAGGGGAATCGTGCGATTCTGGTTCAAGAGAGAGAAAGAATTAAAATCTAGTGATTAAGTGTTCTGGGAAGAATTTAGAGTCAGCCTGCCAAACATTTGGAATTCATTTCTGGAGTAGACCTGATTTTATTCCTCTGTCAACTCTTGATGTCTGTTTGTTTTCTTGTTTCCATTTGGAATTTATGCCAGCATGTGCTTTATCGATTTCTGCCACCTTAAATCCTTTTCTGTTGTAAGTTAGACTGCAAGTTTTAAAATATTAGCCTTTATAAGCCGGGTGTGGTGGCACACACCTATAATCCCAGTGACTCAGGAGGCAGAGGCAGGAGGATCGCAAGTTCGAGACCAGAGGCAGTCTGCGTAACTTAGGGACACCCTTTCTCTAAAAGTAAAAAAATAAAAGTGGGCTGGGAATGCAGCTCAGTGGTCCAGCACTTGCAAAGCATGCAAGCGCAAGGCCCTGAGTTCAACCCCTAGTACTGCAAATAATAATAATAATAATAATAATAATAATAATAATAATAATAATTTAAGCTTTATTTTCTATGTGGCCTCATTTACATCCCTAACAGGTGCCAGAAAAAGACGCAAGGACGACGCAAATTCCCATTGAGGATCTGTCGACCCCAGAAAGCTCAGACCACACTCACCCAGAACACCTGAGCACCGCAGCCCCAACCATGGCAACCAGTCACTCTGTGGACAAGAACACCAGCCATCCTGATAGAGGTTGGTCTACCCCTTCATAGTCCACACATTCCAAAAGTCCGTGAACAAATATAATCTTCAGGAGAAGACATAGTGAAATGCAAAAGTAAAATCTGAATCAAGCTCTGTGCCCTGGGTTCCCAATTCAATGTTGTTACTGTTGTTGTTAGTTGCCATCAAGTCAAGTCCGACTCATAGCGACCCTATGTACAGCAGCTCAAAACACTTCCCGATTCTGTGCCAGGCACACGATCTTATTTATGTTTAAGCCCATTGCTGCAGATACTGTGTCAGTCCATCTGGTGGAGGGTTTTCCCCTTTTGCGTTGACCTGCAATTCAATGTATGAGTTGCTAAATCAAATTCAGTTCATGGGGCTGCTGGAATACCTCCCTGCCCTGACTGGTAACGAGTGATGAGGGGAAGGGAAGGGTCTCCAAGTTGCATTGCTGATCTTATCTATGTTAAGGACTTTGTGTCCGTACTCGAGAGCAGGAAACAGCCAACCTACGTAAATCCTAATAGACTCTAGACTCTTACATTAAGTTCACGGTTGTACACACAGCAAGGATCTGTGCTGAGCCAGACCCATAAGGACCATGAGCTGTGTTGGCGATTCACTGTTGGCACCTGCAGCGGTGTGATGGAGAAATGGGGTCGGGGGCGTCTTGGGGTCTTTGCCATTATCGTGAGATTTAGACTATCACTGATGGGCAGGACAAAATATTGTTCTCAACTCAGCAAGGGAAAGAGATCATTCCAATGTCTGGGATTTTTTTTTTTTTTTTATGTACTTTATTTTGGCAATAGAGAGTGGTAGGAGAGAAAGGAGAAATCCATGAGTAACTTCAATGAGCACTTGCTAACCTGAGGAGTCTTATATAAATCATTTTATCTAATGAGGTTTTATATTTCCATCTCTAAAATGAGAGCAAATGTAAATACCATGATGAAAGCAAGGGTCCTCCCACCAATTACACACCTGAAGTAATACTACTGTTATCATGTTGTCTGTGTGGTGCTGCTGGGGATCAAACCCAGGGTCTGGTGCATTCTAGGCAAGTGTTCTGCCACTAAGCTACACCTCTAGGTGAGATGTAAATTTTCGTTTGTTTGTTTTTGAGATGGGGTCTTGATGTGTTGTCCAGGTGACTTCCTGCCTCAGTAACTGGACTCTAGGCATGTGCCACCACCCCAGCTAGAAAGTTATTCTTTATTCTTTAATATACACTTTCACATCCGACTGTTCAGCTCATTTTAAAAACTCTGCGGCACTTCTAAGGATTTTTTAAAGAATGCTTTTCCATGTGGATGTGGTGGAACATGCCTGTATTCCTAGCACTTAGGAGACAGAAACAGGAGAATTGCAAGTTCCAGACCAGCCTGGATTTACACAGGGAGACCTTGTCATGAACAATTTTTTATATTATTTTTAAGTTTAAAAAAATAGAAAAAAAAAACCAAAAATGATTTAAATTGGTCTTCCCATGTTCACAGCAACATTATTCACAGTAGCTAAAATTTGGAAGCAACCCAAGTGTCCATGGACAGATGAATAGGTAAACAAAGCACAGTATATGTTGTTGTTGTTGTTGTTAGGTGTCATCAAGTCTGACTCATAGTGACCCTATGTACAGCGGAACGAAACACTCCCCGATTCTGTGCCAGGCACACCATCTTATTTATGTTTAAGCCCATTGTTGCAGACACTGTGTCAATCCATCTGGTGGAGGGTTTTCCTTTTTTCGTTGACCTGCCACTCTCCCAAACATGATGTCTTTCTCCAGGGATCGGTCCTTCCTGACTACATGTCTAAAATACATAAGATGCAGTCTAGCCATCCTTGCCTCCAAGGAGCACTTTGTTTGTACTTCTTCCAGGACAGATCTGTTGGTTCTTCTGGTAGTCCATGGTATATTCAATAATTGTCTCCAGCACCAAAATTCAAAAGCATCAATTGTTCTCCTGTCTCCCTTGTTCAATGTCCAGGTGTCACAAGCATATGATACAATTGAACACACCGTGGCATGAGTCAGGTGCACGTTTGTCTGCAATGTAACATCTTTACTTTTCAACAGTACAAGCATATGGTGGAATACCATTCAGCCTAAAAAGGGAAGAAAGTTCTGACACAGGCTACAATATGAGTGGATCTTGAGGACATTATGCAAAGTAAAATAAATCAGACACGAAAGGATGAAAATTGTATGATTCTCCTAATATGAGGTACCTCAAATCATGAAATTCCTAAAGATGGGAAGTAGAATGGTTCTTTCTGGGGGCTCATGGAAGGGACAAATGAGTATTGCTCAGGGAGTGTAGAGTTTCAGTTTTGCAGGATGAAAAGAGTTCCCTGTTCCAAGGATGTAGCTCAGCTCTAGAGGGCTTGCCTAGCACACACGAAGCCCGAGGCTCCTTACCCAGCACTGCAAAGACAGAAGAGTTCTCTGGGTAGATGGTAGAGATGGCTGCACACAGTTTGAATGGACGTAACCCCACTGAACTCCACGCTTAAAATGGCTAATCTAGTAAATTTATAAATGCTTTCTGTATGTGATCACAGTTTTTAAAAATCCGTAGAGTACTGCTTTTATTTTTTTCCTTTATGGTAGTCTGGGTTGTATCCAGGGCCTCCCCATGCGAGGCCAGCACTGTACTACTGAGCTATACCCCTGGCCTCAAAGTGCTTTAAAGTAAAGCCTAAAGCTTACTCCAAGCTGTTAAAGAAGCAGTGACATTTAAATACCAGAGAGAACCACGTGGACTAAACAAGGAAAGAATAATCGATATAAGTAATCATTGGAATGCATTCCAAAATAGTAGAGAGGAATTGCTCATTTGTCATATGAGTTGACAGCTCATTAGCAGCAGAATCTGGAGCCTTCAATGTTGAGTATTCTTTCTATCAGACCAGGCTACCTCTTTCTATGCCTTAAAAGAAAAAAGAAAAAAAATGTGTTACCTGACAAATACTCATTACTCTTCATTCTTGCCCTCTGAATACCTTGTTGCAAAATGTATGATTTAGGACACAGTACGACCTCACATATCATTATCCCAAGATGCTTCCCATGTGACCTAAAATGTCATTACAAGCACTTGATTTTTCAGAGATTATTGTATCGGCACAGCAGGTGTCCAGTTTCCCCCAGGAAACGCCCAATCGCCATGATGTTTCCATCCCCGAGGTCACAGTCATTGTAATTGGGAGGGCGTGTCGAGTACAGAGCCAACAAGCTCTAAGTTAAATAAAGCATTTTCCACAAACTCATTTTATTTTTGGTGACACATTTTCTAATTGATGGTGTCTTTGGTGGCAATAATAGTGTCTTAACCAGGTCTCTTGAGCCTGGCTGGCACTGCAGCCACCAGAGTAGGAGGACATGATAAACAAATGATTGACCTGTCTCTGCGGACAGCTGGCTGCCAGGGATGGCACTGTGGGGGTTGACTGAGTGGCACCCTTGCTCGGGGATCGCTCACACCCAGCAGTCTTCCGGTCATCTTCTGTGGTAGAGCAGCGGAGTTAGCTTGCACGCTGTGTAGGTGCTCCTATGGGTTCAGCTCATGCAGGGAAGCTGGGTTCTGGGACCCTGCCCTGTGGCCATCTTGAAAAGGTACCTGTTTTGAGCAGAACCTTGCCGCAAAGGAGATGGCTTATTTCAAATGCAACCACTGGGAATTGTGAGCATCTTTTCCATGATGGTTGGCTAGTGTTTTGGGGAAAAAAGCCAACCCCAAACTCCAACAGGTCACTTCTAATACCACATGTACGGAGCTCCCTCCCATCCCACACCAAGCAAGCGATGGATTTTGCAGTAGACACCCACTGGGTCCTCTAATCCAATCCAGTTCTGACACTACTTAGTGGTAACATCAGATCTTATAGGTGGAGGGTAGCTCCCAGCCCATTTTTAGTTTTTATGTTGAGACAGGGTCTTGCTAAGTTATGCAGGCTGCCTCTGGCCTTGAACCTACATTCTGGTCTTGAACCTGTGATCCTCCTGCCTCCACCTCCTGAGTTGATGGGGTTACAGGCTTGTGCCATCACACCCAGCCTTCTATTTATTTATGTTTTTTATTATTTAGATTGTACATATTTATGGGGTATAGAATGATACTTCAGTTCATCTACATACTGTGCAATTATCAAATCAGGACATTTAATAATTCCATCTCCTCAAACATTTTTTAAAATTTTTGACTAACATGTACTAATAATTATATATATTTATGAGGTATGGTATTTTTTTAATTGCAGAGTTTATAGTGAGTTTCATTGTGGGATTTTCATATATTGCACACATATTTTGCACTTATTCTTCCCCTTTTTACCCCCTATGTTGATCCCCGTTCCTGCTTCCCCTCTCTCCCTCTCCCACTGCCCCTCCCCCAGAAGTTTTCCAAATTTAGCCATATATAATTATATGTGTGTGTGTGTGTGTGTGTATGCGTATTTTTCCCCTTTAAGGTAGATCTAATTTCCTCATATAAGTAAAAACATCAGTATTTCTTTTTTTCTTTTTTCTTTTTTCTTTTTTTTTTTCTTATGTGTGGTACTGGGGGTTGAACCCAGGGCCTTGGGCTTGCATGCTCTGCAAGTGCTGGACCACTGAGCTGCATCCCCAGCCCATTTTTTACTTTTTGAGACAGGGTCTTGCTAAATTACACAGACTGCCTCTGGTCTCGAACTTGCAATCCTCCTGCCTCCACCTTCGAAGCCACTGGGATTACAGGCGTGCGCCACCACACCCAGCTGAGTTTCTCTTTTTGAGTCAGTGTTATTTCGCTTAACAATCTCTAGTTCCACCCATTTTACTGCAGATGATGTAATTTCATTCTTTTTTATTGCTGAATAATATTCCATTGTGTATATATACCACATACGCATAGGATTTAAACCTGAATCTGAACTGAACCCAAACTTACTAAATTTTGACATATTAAACTCCCACCCAAACCTGAACCCAATTTTTCAAAGGGTTGAAGCCCTGGAACTTACAAGCCAAGAACCATGGACAAAACTCAAAAAATATACATCATAATATCTCAGCTGATTTTACTTCTGATTGAGAAAGCTATTAGATGTCTAGGGTAGTTGGAAAGCTGTGAACTAAAATTCTCAGGAAGGGTTCATTATTTGTTTCTCTCTATTTCTCAGTAGATCAAAGCACCTTGGTTTCTCCATATGCTTCTGAGGTAAACAGCCACAACTTGCAGGAGTTAAGGACTCAGTATGTAAAGAGGCTAATGGCAGAAACAAAACAAAGCATCATTTTAAAATAGGAGTTGTGTGAAATTATCTATAAGAAACTCACAGTGGCTGCTATTCCTATTATAACTGTTCGCCTGGATTTGACTGCACACAGAAATCCTAAAGTAGCCCAGCTGGCAGAACACTGCTCCGTAATTCCTGAGGACCCAGGTTCTATCCCCAGCACCGAAAAAATGGAGAAGGACACGGCAGTCCATTCCCGAAACAATAAGCCATTGAAAACCCTAGGAAGGTCTCCATGAGTCAGACCGACTGACAGCACCTAATAACAACAAAGTAACAGGGGCATGGGGCTGGGATTTAGCTCAGTGGGTAGAGCGCTGCGCTGCAGTCTCTGAGGTCCCAAGTTCAATTCCCAGCACTGCAAAAATGGGAGAAGGACGTGGCAACCCACTCCCAAGGCAATCCGGAAACAGTCAGCCATTGAAAACCCTATGAGGGTCACTATGAGTCGGATACCGACTCAATGGCACCTAACAACAACAACAACAGGGGCATAAACAAAAAGGGTGCATGCAGCCAGCCAGGCACCCTGTTGCCTTATGAGGTGTGGATTTGGCTACGAAAGCAGCAGCCAGGAACAGGCAGCATGAGATGATTCACCACCATGATCACCTCTTCCCAAAGGGACAAATAGACCTCATTGTAAGTTTTCTATGCCCTCGATATTGAACTAAGTCTCCACACCACTGGAGTCTTTTGCTCCTGAAATCCCTGAAATTTAAGTGTTTATTTCACTTCTCTGTGATAAATGTCCTTGACTCTGCTTTTTAAAAGTGGATAAGAAAAAAGTAATGTGGACAAAAGTATGATGAACCCATAGGTGTGAAGAAGCATTAATAAATTGCTATAATAGTTCCAAAGACAGTATCATGTCCGAGCTTGCTTAAAAATAAACCCCTACCCAATCCATTTAAGGATTACCCACTTTGCCTATATGCTGTTACTTCCCACTTAGGGTAAATTCATCTTTGCTAATTGTTAAATTATAGTTATTAAGTCCTAATGATTCTATATCATAACTCTTCTCCCTTTACAGACAAAGGACCCGAAGAGACAGCAGAGGAGAAAGGTAAGGGAGATTTTGGTATCAAAATATCCCCATGGTGTGGCAGGTGCCGTGGCGCACGCCTGTAATCCCAGCGGCTTGGGAGGCGGAGACAGGAGGATTACAAGTTCGAGACCAGAGGCAGTCTGGATAATTTAGTGAGACCCTGTCTCAAAAACGTAAAAAAATGAGCTGGAGGTGCAGCTCAGTGGTCCAGCACTTGCAAAGCATGCAAGCGCAAGGCCCTGGGCTCAACCCTCAGTACCAGAAAATAAATAAATAAATAAATAAATAAAATAAAATTATATATATATATATATATATATATATATATATATATATATATCCCTATGGCAATTGAGAAGTTTCTTTGACTCAAATCTTTGAGGCAAATTACATTCTTTCCTGGATTGCAGTTAACAAGAGCAGAATAAGATCGCTTTCAAAGGATTTCCCACCTCTTCTCTTTTACTTATGAAGAAAGAAAAGGGAATTGCCTGTACTTGAAAAGAATCAAGTCTTGGGGTGTAGCTCAGCAGGAGAGCACTTTCCGAGCATGAGGCCTCAGTCCAAATGAGTGTATTCATTTAACAACAGCTATGAAGAATGGGGGACTGGGATTTAGCACAGTTGGGAGAGCAGTCCCTGAGGTCCCGGGTTTGATTCCCAGCACTGCAAAAATGGGAGAAGGATGTGGCAATCCACTCTGGAGGTAATCCCAAAACAATCAGACACTGAAAATCCTAGAGAGTAGAGAGAGTCGCTATGAGTGGGACACGACTTGAGGGCATCTAACAACAACATGAAGAATGGTATCGGATCACAGTTGACTGTTACTGTGAATGAAAGTAGAGACCACCTGACCAGCCATATAGAAACACTACCCATTCAACACTGAAGCTGGTGTTTTATGTGTGATAGATCTTGAGACCCAGAAATCTTTTCATTCATAAGAGGAGATTATAATAGGGCTGGAGATTTAGATCAGTGGTAGCGCACTGGCCTGCCATGCTCAAGACCCTGGGTCTGATGCCCAGCACCGAAAGGGCAGGTGCAGTAGATGACCCAGTGCTTCTCCATTTGTGAGTCAGCTGCCACTGGTTATGGGAGAAACTCTACAGAACATTATTTGCTATGTATAGTCCTGTGGATCTCGGAAGCTAAGCAGGGCCGGGCCTGGTTAGTACTTGGATGGGAGACCGCCTGGGAACACCAGGTGCTTTAGGCTTGGGAGAAGGACCCGGCAACCCACTCCCCAAAAAATCAATCTGCCATTGACAACCTTACGAATAGCAGAGAAGCACTGGCAATAGTGTTTCACCTGTTGTACTTAGGGTTGCTATGAGTTGGATACTGACTCAACGGCACCTAAAAAACAACAACATAGTAGGGCAGTGCCATTGTGTATAGATGGCAGCTTGTGTTACGGTCGGCTTTCTTCACTGACACTCATGCTTTTCTTTCCCCTCCTATTCAGATAGTTTGGCAATAGTGACTCTGGTTGGAATCATAGTCGGGGTCTTGTTGGCCATCGCCTTCATCGGAGGAATCATCATTGTGATCATGCGGAAAACTTCAGGAAGGTTCTCGTAAGTAACAGCTTGCACCGGTGTAGTAGGTGAATGAAGGCGATCCTGCCCCGGCCAGATCTTTGAACTGACAGAAACCGCTACATAGAAAGGTCATGTTCAAAAGCCCTTGACCGCTCCAAGTGCCAAATCTGAAGATTCCCACAAAAGAACAGACATCCACTTCGGTCTTACAAATTTCTAAAAATAGAGTCAGAACCAGAAATGAGGATTCAGTTGACACCTGTTGAGATGCGACCAGATTTGATCCCTTGGTCTTAATTTTCCAACTAACCAACTTGAAAGAAAACCCAAACAAAATTTTAACTTGATACCTGATCCCGCTTCCCCCCATCAGAGAATGGTGGTGTCTAGAAAAACACTTGTCACAGAGTCAAGCCCCCATTCCACTGGTTGGGGGGGGTCTTTTTCATTTAGATCTCTCTTTCTGCCCCTACCCCTCACCCCGCCCAGTCATCATATCCTTTCAGCATTGACTGTGCATCAGGGGAAGGAATTCTTTCTCCTTATTAAACCTTGAGAATTTAGGACATCCCAATTCATGGCTAGAGGAAAACCTTTTCTTAGTTCTGTTGGGGGGATATGTGGTAGACGGGGGACAAGGAAAGGACAGGTGATTTACAAAGCGAGGGTGGGGGCTGGGGGTACCATTGACAATACTGCTGCCAGAGTACAGGGTTTGGAAATGCCTCGCTGTATGAGAAAGGTATGCAGGGGGGATGAAAGGCAGGAGGGAAGGGCACAAGGTTCCAGACTGGAAGACAGACAAAAGGACAATAGGACAATGACTCATGAGGTTACTATTCACAATGCCAGTAAAAGAAGCAGCCACCCCCCTCTCTTTGTTTTCACAGGCCCTAAGCACCCAAAGACTCCTGCTCTTCCGCCATTGTCTTTGAAAAGAGAGAGTTTCTGACCTCCCTGACTCCTTGTCCATGAACTTGTGGGAGAAGATGACCCGTGGGAAGCTCACCCATCCCCTCAAAACCCATGGTGATCCCTCCACTTGCCAGAAGTAACCAAAGGAAAGACTTGGCCTTTGGGGAAAAAAATATTTAATATAAATTTTCTAATAGATGTTTTAAAAGACAAAAGGCATAGGAAATGGAACAAAACTATGTGAACGGATTCGCAACCAAGACAGTATCATTCCATTGGTCTTAAGAGACTGCAATCTTCTCTTCACTATGGCCGTTCTCTGTTACTGTTAACGTGCAAAGGAATCTGGAAATGTTTATAGCCATGGAGTCCTTCCATCCGCTGCCAGTCAGTAAACAGCTCGGGCATTTTGCAATTGCTGAGCTCTTGAAATGAACATGCTCCCGTCTTGTCTGGTCTGTTTTTTAAAGTCTGATTGCTTTTAAAATGTACACATTCCCATCTACTTTGGTCTGTTTTTTTCAAGTCTGATTGGGTGTGAATAATCAAGCAGAAAATTTAAACATGGATAATACAAGATGAGCAATTGCTTTTAGAGGGTCCAGACAAATCATTTCAAAAGCATCTGCTTTGGATGATAAACAGTCTATACTTTGGAGAATGTACTTTATTTCGGGCAGTAAGCGGCCCCAGCAACTTTTAGGCCAGCTATTACTTGATGGCCTGCAGCTGTAGCCATGTGACATCCTATCCCATCAGATCTCAGGAGCTAAGCAGGGTCAGGGCTGGTTAGTACTTGGATGGGAGACTTCCTGGGAACACCAGGTGTTGTAGGCTTGGGAGAAGGAGCCAGCAACCCACTCCCAAAAATCAGTCCGCCATTGAAAACCCTGTAAACAGCAGAGAAGGAATGACAATAGTGTTTCACCTGTTGCACGCAGGGTTGCTATGAGTCGGACATGGACCCGACAGCACCTGACAACAACAATTACTTGATGACCCCAAGGTTTATTCCCTGCCTACTCCCTCTGCTTCCTTCAGACAATGGGGAGCCTGAGTTAAGGGACAGCCTTCTCTCTTCCCTATGACGCAAATCCTTCAGATCAGCTGCTTTGTTCTGGAGTGTGGAGATCTCAGCCTTGTTCAGATAACAAGGAAGCCCTTGGCTGTCTTGTGGTGCTAGAAGCTGAAGTGTTCTAGGACCAAGAACCAAAACTTCGTCCCCAAATAGGACGAGACCCTATGTTCACCCCTGGCATGGGAAATAAGACCTGCCCATGTTCTAACATTTGCTGTCTGCCTCCGGAGGAAGAAGACAGAGAGCAAAAATAATCTTGTGCAATACTAAATATTTTAAAAGAAGCTGGATTTAAGGATCCAACTTAGGAATAAAATATATCCCCAGGCTTTATGGCATACCACATCTTGCCATGGGATCATATTGAAAGGATTAAAATAAAGAACCCCAGGGGTTTTTCTGCTGTGGTGCCCTCCAGCTTGGCACTCCTCTTCCTATTACACATTGAGTTCTTTTCCTACCCAAGGTTTTTCCACTGCCCAGATGCTCTGTCAGGATTGTGGTTGTACCATCCTGAAAGCCTCTCAATAGGGAGAGTTCATAAAACAGGAAAATGTACACCAGCCAGCAGAAGGACAGTCCATTCCTCCCATGTTTTTTGGTTTTTGTGTTTTTGTTTTTGCAGTGGCGTGCAGATGTTATTTTCAACAGTGCATCCATGTGTTCCTCCAGTCCAGCTGAGGAACTCGGTTCTATATTTGAGCATCAGCTGATTGTGACGAGTGAGTTGGAGGAGCCATGTCAATGCAAATAGCTTTCACCTTCATCATTCAGATTCCTGAACGGGAGTCAAGAAAACTGCCCACTTCTTTCCTACTCTTTTCTTTTTCCTCTCATTGCCTTTCATGAAAGATGACAGTCCTCCCCAAGTCACACACTGGACTCAGTGCCTGCTGAGACAGGTCTGTGGTTTCTCGGTCACACCTGTGTTGGTACTCAATGCAGTGTAGACATGTTTCCAAATAAAAGATAATTGTGTACAAGCATGAGTGGGACTTTTGATTGGGAATCTATTGTGAGGTGTAGCTCACACTTCAGAACATCTCCCTGTAAGATTGTGATGTACGTAAACCTCTGCCTGTTAGCTGGTCATGGTGGTGCACGCCAGTAATCAACGAGCTGTGGAGGATGAGGCAGGAGGGTTGTGAGTTCGAGGACAGCCTGGGCAACACTTTTATTAGCCTGTGGCCATACCACTGTGCCATCTGATCCTGTCAGGTCTCCGAAGCTAAGCAGGATCGGGCCTGGTTAGTACTTGAATGGGAGACTGCCTGAGAACACCAGGTGCTATAGGCTTGGGAGAAGGACCCAGCAACCCGCTCCTAAAAAATCAATCTGCCATTGAAAACCCTATGAACATCAGAGAAGCACTGACAATAGTGTTTCACCTGTTGTATGAAGGGTCGCTATGAGTCGGATACCGACTTGATGGCACCTAACAACAACAACTTGGGGGACAATAAGTGAAAAATTTGCTGGAAGCAAGTTCTTTGTGTATAAATATGTACTTTTTAGATTTCAGTTTTTAATTGTACCATACAAGGAGGCCTAGTGGAGAAGAACATAATTTATGTTATGTTAATTTATGTTATGTTATGTATGTTAATTTAATCAAACTATTAATTATCCTTGATATAAACAAAACAACTGACTGTTAAAAATCTACTTATGAACTAGGAGAAATGATCATAAAATGTACGATAGAGCTTCATTTTTAAATTCCATAAATGTAAATGACAGAATAAATTAAAAATCTTGGAGTAGCAGAACGAAGACAACTACTCCAGGGGGAAGCATGTGGATTTCGCGGCCCATGGGCCCAATGGACATGGATATACCTGGCACAGGTGAAGTGCCAGCCTGAGCCCATCACACATGGATGCTCGGCCTGCCCGCCCTCTCTAGGATCATCTTGACAGATAGTGAGGCAGAGCACCACGTTCCAGGTCTCCATCCGAGGGCTCCAAGCCACAGCACAGATGGTCCCGCCCACCATCCCGAGAACCTGCTCCTCCTTCCATTTCTTTCTTTCTGAACGCTTTCTCTACTCCTGCTCTAAGTTCCCACTGAAGCAAATCTTTGAGAAGACAATCGCATGCCATTCTTAAAGGGGGGCAGGCCAGCAAACCTTTCTGAAATTAGGGTTACCCTCTGGCTGCTGCTGAAATAACCCCCTGCGAGCGTTTGTTGGTGTCCAGTCTTAGGGTGACTTAGTGCCTCATTTTCTTTCCCTTTGTGGTTCCTGCCACTACCATCCAACAAATTTAATCCTTACTCTGAGCATTTACAAGGTATGATCAAAAAATATGGTGAGTATTTAAATTTAAAAGATGTGTTACAGTAAAGTCCTACAGCTCTAGCCCTGTGGCATCTGATCCCATCACGTTTCAGAAGCTAAGCAGGGTCAGGCCTGGTTAGTACTTGGGTGGGAGACTGCCTGGGAACACCAGGTGCTGTAGGCTTGGGAGAAGGACCCGGCAACCCACTCCTAAAAAATCAATCCGCCATTGAAAACCCTATGAACAACAGAGAAGCACTGACAATAGTGTTTCACCTATTGTACACAGGGTCGCTATAAGTTGGATACCGACTCCATGGCACCCAACAACAACATTACACTAAAAGATCATTACCATTAATCCCCCTCAAAATCCTCCCCTTGGCTTCAAACACACTAATCCCATCGTCCTTACCACTTTCTGAAAGCAGTTCTGGAAATGCAGGCAGCTACTGGTCTTGATAAGGGAGGAGAATCCACTAAGCAATGTCCTTTTCCATTGCTGGGTTGATACACATCTCACAGTCTTGTTCTCCTCCCTGGATGAATGTCGAAGTGAGGAGTGATTTTAATTCTGTTTCCTTCTAACAAGTATGGTGTTTGTAAGGGTGTTATCTATCAGGGAAGCACGGCCCACCAGGCCTGGCAGGCTGCAGAGCCCTCTCTTCCCTTTCTTCCTGCCTGTCACCCTCTAACAGTAGCTAGTCCTTTATCCAACTCTCTTCCATCATTATTCTGACAGTGCCATGTGCTTCCTGCCGGACCCCCCTGCCCTCGGAGCTCCCGCTCTGCTCTCCCACACCTGCAGCATCCTCACTGTCTCTTAATAACTGGGGGTGACTCCAGGTGCTGAAATCAGTCTTTGGCATCATTTTGCCTTCTCTGTCATGTATCCCCCATCCAGTCCATCAGACAATTAATTCATTCAAAATATGACCAGAATCAGACCCTTGCTTTCATCCTGGTCTGAGCCCCCATCCTGTAGTTCAGATGATCACAGTGGCCTTTATTCACCACTTCCCAACCTGAGGAATAATTTATTCATTCATTCATTCATTCATTCACTCATTTATATTTAATTTTTTTATTTTTGTTTATTTATTTATTTATTTATTTATTTATTTATTTTTGTGGTACTGGGGGTTGAACCCAGGGCCTCGCGCTTGCGTGCTTTGCAAGTGCTGGACCACTGAGCTGCGCCCCCAGCCCATTTTTTTTGCTTTTTTGAGACAGGGTCTCCCTAAATTACCCAGACTGCCTCTGGTCTCGAACTTGTGATCCTCCCGCCTCTGCCTCCCAAGGCGCTGGGATTACAGGTGTGCACCACCATGCCCGGCTCTCATTCATTTATTTATTGAGATGGGATGTTGCCGTGTCACTCCGGCTGGCCTTGAACTCTTGGGCTCAAAGGATCTTCCTGCCTCAGCCTCCTGAGTATCTGAGACACCAGTGATTCTTCTCACAAAGCAATACCCATCAGGTCAGTCCTCTGCTTCCCAGTGCCTCCGACCCCCACTAGATCTCCGCCTCTCCAACTTCATCCTCTGCCTTCCTTCTTTGTGCTGTGTTCCAGCTCCCTGAGTTTCCCTGAGTTGAACATGCCAAGGGCGCTCCTGCCACAGGCCTTTGGTATTCATTCCCCCACATGCCTGTTTTGTTTACTCCCGAACATTGCTCAGATCTCAGTGGGGCCTTCTACACCTGCCATATTCAACACGCCAGCTGCTCAGCCCTACACTTCCTGCCCCTGCCCTTCCCCCTTCTCTGCCTCCTTCCTTGGATGTGCCACACTCTGTGTAGTTGACCATTCATCTTGTGCACAACCTGCCTCCCACACTAGAATAGCAGCGCTACTTGGGGGCTCGTGTTGGTTTCCTCCCCTGGGTGTCTCCAGCACCCAAGATGGGCCTGATAATAAATATTTGTTGGGTGAATGAATGAATAAATGAGTGAATAGGTCATTCTTGTTCTATGAGAATTCCTTTGCAGCCCCAAATCCCTTGTCCACCCAAGTGTGCATCCTTTGTTTCTGGATCTTTCTGGACAAACACCCACAGCACACATTCCCTTTCCGGCTGTGGGGCATCCCCAGATCCCGCCTTACCTACAGGTATCCAAGGAAGGGCGTTGGGTAAGGAGCAAAGGGAGTGTGCAGCTTCCTCTTCAGTGAGAGAATCCTTCCACCTGCCTGAGGTTACAAACGGGGCACTGTACCATTCAGGGCTTGGGCTGCTCAGCCATGTCCTTCTGACCTTACTGGGCATGACTTCAACTTTACTATGGGTGGAGTCATTCTCTATAACTTGCTTTCTCCATCCCCATTCTGTTTATGAGCTTGCTCTTTGCTGATGCCTAGAATCTGATGCAGCTAGGTAGCTGGCATAGAGTACCAGGTCATGACAGCACCGTCATTACTTTATGCCTCTTCATGCTGAAGGATATTCATGAGGTTTCTAAATTTTTGAATCCAAACCTGACAAACAGGGTCAAAATGAAAGAGCTTCCATTTTGATAGAAAGCAGGATTTTGCTCCCTAGCAAAAATAAAAATGAGCTTATTTTTGGATATTTAAATATTCAGACTTGACTAGGAATAACTCAGCATCTTTCTTATAAGCTTGACACTCATAGAAAGGAAGTTGACATTCGTTGGATTTAAATGGCCAATAATTTCACAACCATCTTTTGTCCTTATCCATCTCCTTTCTTTCAGATGACCACATGGCTCTACAGTTTTCTATATGGAAACGTTTGAATAGAGCTTTTTAATTATTTCTTTTCAAAATGATAGGAACATCTCATCTACATTCCATAAAAATATATTTAGAGCTAAGTAATTATCTCTAGTAAAAATACGACTCCGTGAATTTTAAGGTCTGCATTTTTTTTTTCAGTACTTGATGGTTGAACCCAGGGCCTTGCACATATTTTACTAGTGCTCTACTGTACCTGGACTGTACCCCCAACACCATTTTTTTAAAAGACAGGGTCTCACTAAGTTATACAGGCTGCCTATGGCCTCAAATTTATGATCCTCTTGGCTCAGCCTCCCAAGTTGCTGCGTTTACAGGCATATGTCACTGCAATGGCTCTGCGATTGTTTTTTAAAGTACAAGATGACTGACTCGTCAAAAGATAGAAGAGATTTTCTTTGTTGTTGTTGTTGCCATTGTTGAGGCAGGATCTTGCTACCTAGCCCAGGCTGAACTTGACCTCTCGGTCCTCATGACTCGGACTCCCGGATGCTGGGGTTACAGGCATGCTCCACCATGCCTGGCAGCAATGTTTTAATGGTGTAGAGGAAAAAGAATTTAAAGATGTGAACTTGGCTCCTAAGCAAAGCCCTCTGGGTGGCCAGAGTCCACAAGGTTTATGGGGAAGATGACAAAGATAGGAAGACCACCTTCCTATGGCCACCTTCTCCAAAATGAAAATTAAACTCTCGGCACTTTTCCTCTGTGAAATGAGACAAGGAACACACTTGGCATTGATGGGGATGTCTCCAGGTATCATGGTATTAGCATCACTTTCAGACAGCAACTTGAGTCAACTCCACCTATAGAAGCTCCAAAAAAATATGACCACGTCTTTACCCTTGGTCCCCATAAGGGTGACCTTATTGGGCAAAAGCGTCTCTGCAGGCGTATTTGAGTTAAGGAACTTAAGATGAGATCGGCCTGGATTACCTGGGTAGATAGTGAATCCAAGCACAAGTGTTCTTATAGGAAGAGTAGAAGACAGACAGAAGAGGGGAGACACAGGGGGAGACAGTCCTGTGGAGACAGAGGTACGGGAGGGAAGGATGCAGCCACAAGCTAAGGGTCTCCTGGGACCACCTGAACCTAGAACGAGCTGGATGTGTCCGCTAGAGTCTTCAGAGGGAGGCAGCCCTGCCCACACCTTGATTTCAGACTTGGGACTTCCAAAACTGTGACAGAATAAATTCCTGTGGTTTTAAGTCACCTCATCTGTAGTCCTTTGTCACAGCTGAGGGGAAGGTAAAACACCCTCTGAGCAACCCACCTCCGGGGCAGCTCCCCATGGCCCATCCGGCCCATCCCAGATGCGGAGCCACCCTGGCCCTGTCCACTCTGACCTTGAGCCATCCCTCGATCCTTCCTAACAATGGACTGGCAGCCACAGTGCTTCCTTTGCGACAGACAGATGGTGCTAGACCTTGCCGACTGTCATTTCAATTTGTCACTCATGTTGGAAGGATCCGTGGTGAAAGAAATATGGCCTAGAACAATAGGCAGAGCCAAGCCCGGCCTGGGGAGCGGAACCCAAAAAAACCCCAGACGCCCAGGGTGGTGACCAGCCTGGGAACTCCCTCCTTGCTCAACTGTCCCCTCGAGGGTGAGAAATGCTCCCACGAACACAGATCCGAATGTCTACTCTGGGAACACGTGATGGACACTGAGTGCCTCCTGTAGGTAGTCCTATGCCACAGGTGCTAGCGATGAGGTGACATGATTCCTATAGTTCAGAAAGTGCATCAGGAAAAATCATCCTTCGGGGCTGCAGCTAATGGATAAGCTCCTTGGGGTCTGGAAGCTTTCTTCGGTCACCACGTTCCCACAGGACCAACTTCCAAGAGGGACAGTGTTTACAGGCTGCTGGCCAGCAGCCGAACACCGCCACCCAATGGCAGGGCTGACTCTGGTGAAATTAAGGACGTCCTTGTCACTTTCCCACTTCCTCTGTTCATTCTTGGGGCCAGGCTCCTTGTCTCTGCCCCATTGCCAAGGGCTTGCCCTCTGTAGGCTGCAACCAATGTTGCTAAGGGGAAGAAAAAACAGAGTGAACGGAGCATGCGGTCCATGTAGAGCCCATTTCCTGTTTTCTTCTCTGTAAAACAGAAATAATACCGTAGTCCTGCCAAGCTCAGAAAACTGCACCTGGAGCAAGGAGCTAGAGCAGGTGAAAATGTTGTATAAAGCAAAAAGCAATACAGAACAGCTGCCAGAGCTGCTGGTTAGCCACCAACATAGCCGGGCACTGTGCTAGACTCTCTACACGCAGAGGAGCTGAGCCTTACAATAGCCACGACACGTGGGTGTCATCGGTGCCCCTTTCCAGGTAAGGAACCCAAGCGTGACAATGGTTGATTAACCCAAGGCTACTCAACAGTAGATGACGGAGCTGGGGTCCCACATCCACAGCTCTTTCCCTATTCTTTGTGCCCCAAAGATGAAGCATATCTGTAGATGCTTGTTGTTGTTGTTAGATGCCATCAAGTTGGGTTCAAATCATAATGACCTTATGTACAGCAGAACGAAACACTCCCCAACTCTGTGGGGACTGGAGTAGTGACTCTTTCAGAGACGGTCCCTGCTCTCATTGTTTTAAATGAAGTACAGGAGGGAGCCAGGCAGAGGTCTGGGAGAAGGAGTTTCCAGACTGATGCAGAGGCCCAGGGACAGGGAAGAATTTGGTGTGTTTAAAGGGAGGCCAATATGGCTGGAATGGGGAGAGAGAGAGAAAGAGAGAGTGATAAAGAGAAAACTTGGGAGATGGGAATAGACAGGGAGACTGGACGAGATCCTACCAGGCCTCGAGGGAAGAGTCTGGTAAGGTCTGTAAGGTTTCATTCTAGATATCACTGGAAGCCATTGGAAGGTTTGGCACAGGACAGCAGAAGTTCGAGGAGAGTGGAAAGAGCTGGGTCCTGCTCAAATTGAGTAAGTCTATGGAAATGGCCCCTGATGGCCATCATTTTGTGATATTCACATCCTAGAGGAGAAACCTTCAACTTTAAATAGGTCCAAACTGTGGAGCCAACAGAAGGTTATGGAAATGAAAGAGTCTGACCTTGGAGCTAGTTCATAAAAGATAACACATTTCCTTCTTGCTTGCACTCTTAGATCACTTCCCCTGCCGGAAGTCAGCTGCCATGTTGCAAGCATGCTCAAGCAACACTATGGAGAAGGGACAAAGAACCAAGGCTTCCTAACAACCTTCATTACTGCCTAGCCAGGCATGGGGGTGAGCCACCTTGGAAGTGGATTGTCCAGGCCCAGCTAAGCCTTCAGCTGACCACAGTCCAGGCTGACATCTTGACAGCCACCTCCTGAGACAGCTTGAGCCAGGACCACCCAGCTAAGCTGCTCTGGAATTCCTGATCCACAGAAATTATGAACCAAGGGTTTATTGTTCTGTTAAGATGCTAAATTTTCAAGCAATTCGCCATGCAAATTATAGGGAACAGTTCTGGAATCCTGAAGATCAATGTGTTGATGCCGCTTGTAGAATACTGGGATCCTAAGAGGAACATTTTCAGGCATATGCTTGTGAGGGTGAAGGGTGTTTAGAGAAGGGCACCAAGCTCAACCCTTGTCATGAGGGTCCCCAGAGCAGGATGGAAGGTGCGTCAGAGGTCAGGAGAAGGCCCGGGCTGGCTGTCACAGACCTCTCAGAATAGCGAGGTGGGCTTCCACTGCCAACTATCAGCAATCTCTGGAAAGACAGTCACCACCTCTGTCTGAAGGAAGGTAGAACTGTGAGGCAGACCTCATGTATGCCTTCAAAACATATTTACTGCAGGGCATGGTGGAGCAAGGCTGTAATCTCAGCTACTTGGAGGCTGAGGCAGGAAGATCCTGAGTTCTAGGCCAGCCTGAGCCACATAGTGAGGCCCTGTCTTTAAAAAAAATACATATATTTATTGATAGCCAACTCTGTGTCAAATGTTGGGATAAGTGTTGGAAATTGAATAGTAAACAGTACACATGTAACACCCAGCTCCTGTCTGAATATTTCTGTCCTGAGGATGAGGAGTCAGACAGGGATTCAATAATCCTGCAAAGATTACTGGCGAGTGCAGCTGGGTCAACACTTCATAGGAGGTGGAGATGAGGGCACCAGCAGTCTGCTCGGGCTACTATAAGCAATTACCCGAGGCTAAGTAATTTATAAGAAACAGAAGCTTGATTTCTCAAGAAGCTGGAAGCAGGGAGGTCAAAATCAAGCGCTGGCAGATTCGCTGTCTGGGAAAAGCAGCTCTCTGCTTCTAAGACAGCTGCCTTTGGCTGTGTCCTCCCATGGTGGGAGGCAACAGGGCCAAAGGGCTGAGCACTGTGCCCACACAACAGAAGAGATGGACGGGCCAGGCAACTCTGGGCAACCTCTTTCATAAGACCAGTAACCTTTCACTAGGGGGGAGCCCTCCCAGCTTAATCGCTCCCCCAAAAGCCCCACCTCATAACACCTTGGGGTTTACGTCTCAGCCTATGGTTTTTGGATATTCAGACCACAGCAGATAGGGACATGAAAGCCAGTTTGGGGGCAGAGGTCACAGAGACTTTCCTGAGGACGTAAGGAAGGACTAGTGGGAGTCAGTGGAGGAAGGAGCTAAAGAGCAGCAGAGCTGGAGCGCAAAGCGCCAGGAGAGGAGAGGGAGAGGAACCTGGGCTAATGAGTAGGGCCAGGCCAGGTTGTTCTCCTGTGCCTGTTAAGGATCTGGGTGTTTACTCTAGGGAAACTGAGGGTCCTAGTTCTGCCATTGAACCCTGCTAATGTCAGTTTGGACCTGCAGCCATAGCCCTGTGGCATCTAAGCCCATCAGATGTCAGAAGCTAAGCAGGGTCGGTCCTGGTTAGTACTTGGATGGGAGACCTCCTAGGAACACCAGGTGCCATAGGCTTGGGAGAAAGACCCAGAAACACACTCCCAAAAATCAATCTGCCATTGAAAACCCTATGAATAATAGAGAAGCCCTGACAATAGTGTTTCGCCTGTTGTACGCAGGGTCGCTATGAGTCGGATACTGACTCAACGGCACCTACTAACAACAACGTCAGTTTGACCCTTTCTTACGGATCCTCTAATTGGTTTCTGGCTCGTGAAACTTTAGCCAAGTCCTTAAAGAGAGGATTGTTGGTCGAAGCTGGTGGAAGCTGCGGGCCAGAGGACATCCATCTGCCTTGGGTGACAGATCAGTGTGTGCTCTGAGTCACCCACACCGCACACAGCTCCTCCAGAAAGAACACAAGGCCTCCAGCAGGAGCAATCTGTGGCCTGGCAGCACTGCTCTGGGATGGAGGTCTGAACACAATTCAGCGCATCCGTCCCCCTTCTGAAGAGGCTCCTCGAGAATAAAGGCTCAGTGTCTCCATCCAGCTTTGCATGGAGCCCCGAGAACCTGAGCAAGTATTTGCATGTATTGACCTTCCTAAATTTGTCAGATGACTTTTCACATACCCTGTGATTGATGGTAATTTTTCATCAATGCACACGGTTTTCTTACCTCTGTGCATTCAGGAAATTGAAACATGATCATTTCTTCAATTGAACTGTTGCCCCGGAAAATTATATTTCATGCCTTTGCAGCCACAGTCAAGAGCTATAGGTTTAAACATTGAGGCAATGTCATTAGGGAATCAATTACCATTATAGCAAAGGGACTTGGGCATCGCCAGCAATCCTTAAAGCACCACACTTGGCTGTCAGAGGGGAAGGAGGGACTTTGGGGGTGTGCTGTAGGGCGCTGAGCTGCTGCGCCTGGCTCCCAGTTCACCTGGGGACAGTCTCCAAAGACAGAGCTGACACCAGCGGAGGAAATTTGCTGTAGCCAATGAAAACAGCCTGCTCCATAAGGAGACACTGGGGCCTCTTTCTGGCCATCGTCACTGTACAGACTTGTCCTTTATTAAGAGAATGGGCAAGGCCGGGCACGGTGGCTCACACCAGCAATCCCAGCAACTTGGGATGTGGAGGCAGGAAGATCACAGGTTCGAGGCCAGAGGCTCCCTGCATAACTTAGCAAGACCCTGTCTCAAGACAAAAAATAAGCTGGGCATGGTGGCACACGCCTGTAATCCCAACAGTTTGGGAGGCGGAGGCAGGAGGATTGCAAGTTCGAGACCAGAGGCAGTCTGTGTAACATAGTGAGACCCTGTCTCAAAAAGTAAAACAATGGGCTGGGGGTGCAGCTCAGTAGTCCAGCACTTGCAGAGCATGCAAATGTGAGGCCCTGGGTACTGGGGAGTATGGCGGGGGGGAGATAAAAAATAAAAAATGGGCTGGAGGTGCAGCTCAGTGGTAGAGTACTTGCAAAGTATGTGTGAGGCCCTAGGTTCAACCCCCAGGTACCAGAGACAGAAGAGAGGGAGAGAGGGAGATGGAGAGAGAGAGGGAGAGGGAAAGGGAGAGGGAAAGGGAGAGGGAGGGGAGAGGGAGAGAGAGGGAGAGAG
>VMDO01004620.1:0-122795 GCA_007922755.1 Pedetes capensis | reverse complement strand
TTTATTCTGCCTGTGCGTTTCAATGTCATATCCATAAGATCATGGCCAATACCAATGTCATGGAGCTTCCCCTGTTTTGTTCCGGGAGTTTATGATTTCCGGATTTACATTTAAATCTATAATCCATTTTGATTTGATTTTTGTATATGGGTATAACAATACAATTTCATTGTTTTGCCTGTAGATATCCAATTTTCCAAACCTTTCCCTATTGTGTATTCTTGAAACTTTTAACAAAGATTAGTTGACTATATAGGCAGCATATAGTTGATTCATTAAGTCACTGTGTCTTTTGATTGGAGAATTTAGTCCATTTACACTCAAGGCAATTAATTATAGATAAGGACTTATTAACATTCAGTTAATTGCTTTCTGCCTATTTTGTAAGTCCTTTGTTATTTTTTTCCCTTGCTTACTTGTCTTCCTTTGTGGTATGATGATTGTTTTTCTTTTCACATTGGTGTGCTTAGATTCCTTTCTCTTATCTTTCATGTACTGACTATATGTTTTTGCTTTGTGGTTACCATGAGGCTTGCATATAATGTCTGATAGTTACGGCAGTCTATATTAAGCTGATAACTTAAAGTTAATTGCAAAGAAAAATGCTAAAATTTTATTTACCTCCCCCATTTTGTGATTTTAATGTTGCAATTTACCCCTTTTTATAGTGTATCCCCTAACAAGTTATTGTAGCTGTTATTTTTAATTGTGTTGTTTTTCAAACTAGGCAGTAAAGATATGTGATTTACAATCACCATTACAGTATTAAAATATGCTGAATTTAACTCTATACTTACTTTTGCCAGTGAATTTTATATTTTCATATGTTTTCAGGTTACCAGTTAGCATCCTTTCATTTCAACATGAAGAACCTACTTAGCATTTCTTGTTAGGCAAGCCAGTGAAAATGAACTCCTTCAGCTTTTACTTGTTTAGTAAAGTCTTATACCTGTGTCATTTTTTTTGCAGGACATTTTTTTTTTGCAGTTTTTCTAAGCATAGATTTTGTGGCTAACAAGTATTTTTGTATGTTCTTTTTTTTCTACAGTACTTTGAAAATATCATCCCCCTTTCTTCTGGCCTGTACAGTTTCTACTGAGAAATCTGTTACTAGTCTAATGAAAATTCTTTTGTATGTGAGGAACGTCATTCCTCCTGCTTCTATCAAGAGTCTTTCTTTGTCTTTGATTTTTGACTGTTTGATTACAGTGTGTCTCAGTGAAGTCTTCTTTCCATTGACCTTCACTGAAGACTACTGAACTTAATGTATCTGGCTGCTCATATCTTTCGTGACTTTTGGAAATTTTTCAGCTAATATTTCCTTAAATAAGATTTTTAACCCTTTCTTTCTGTCTTCTATAAATTCTAAAATACAAATGATAGCTCTGTTTATGGTGGCTTGGAATTCCTATAAGATTCTTTCTTTTCTATTCACTCTTTTGTCTTTCTTTCCCTCTGACTGGATATTTTCTAATTCCCTTAAAAGGTTATTTTTTTCATAGATAGAAAGTTAATGGTTGTTTTTCTATGGGGAGTTGAAAATTGATATGCCTTATTCTCCCATTAGCTGATATCCCCTTTACAATTTTAATGTTTTTCTTTACATAGTGAAAACTAAAGAAAACCACTACATTATCAATAAAAAAATTATATATCTTCCAGAAACTTAGGATAGTGTACAGTTCATAATGTGAAGAAGGTTGTACATTTTTGGTTGTATAGGTTGTAGCTGCCTGTGTAAAACCAGGATATTGATGTTAACTGGTGATGTATTTCATTTTTAAAAGTCTCTTCTGTTTAAAGTGTTGGAAGCCAAAGGCTGTGAGCATCATCTGGGAAGAAAAGAGCCATAGGGATGGGTGTCCAAATCAATTGAGACCCCGTGATGCCAGTGGGGTTTGGGCCCCTGGGACAGTGGGAAATAAAGACAGGCCGGGCCATCTGCTGGCCCTAGGTCTCCCATGACTTTTAGGGAATGGACAGGTGCTCCCCTGAAAATCAGGACTGCAGAATGTCACCCTTCATAGGGCTGCACCCCCAGCCCATCTTTTATATTTTATTTTGAGAGAGAGTCTTGCTAAGTTATGCATGCTGCCTCTAGCCTTGAACTTGTGATCCTCCTGTCTCAGACTTCCAAGTTGCTGAAATTACAGACATGTATCACTGCTCTTGGCTCAAAGTAGAACTTTGAAGAAAGTCAAGTCTTTTCTTCTTTTGAGACAGCATCCCTCATGCCATCCTCTTGCCTCAGCCTTTCAAGTGCCAGAATTACACATATGCATCACAGTGGAGTCCAGTTCAAAGCAAAACTCTGAATTTAACTGATACTGGCCACAAAACATAATTTATTAAAAATTGAAATAATATTAACCATTCTTTATAGGAAAAAGTACATCAGTTACTATATCGATGGTGCCTGGCACATAATCCAGCAATTGTTTTTGCCACTGGATTGCAACGTTGGTCAAAAATAAACACTTTTGTTTTTCTAGCTTTTATATTTCCAGTATCTAGACTGATGCTTAGAATACAACATCAAACCTTACGTATTTATTAAGTGAAGGAATAAATATGTCATCAGTCAAAATGGCAAACTGTCAATAGCAACAGCATTTTCCTGAAGTATAAATTGTCATTGAAGTTCAATGAATCTGGGGTCACTTTAACTATGGCTGTGAAGTGAATACACATTTGACTGGCTGATTCTCCTTGGCCTTGGAAGCTTTCAGGTGGGGGTGGAAGAATCTTATTTATAGATAATAAGTATGCAGCAATTTGGAGCTGTGGGCTCAAACCAGTATCCATTAGCTGGAATAAAGAGGATGACCACACTTCATTTCTGTTTTATGATATAGATATTACTGGCTATCTCTCTTCCATAATACTTATCATATTATATTATACATATTTGCACATCTATATCACAAACTGGTGATGCAAATCTAGTATAGGTTTTGAGAAATCAAGTAGAGTTCTAGGGAAGAGGTATTATGTAGGTGGTATGGTTTGATAGTAGATAAGGAGTGTTCTTTTTTGTAAATCCTTCAGAATAAGAGCCAATGTAAACACTAAAAAAAAGATGTAGGCTTTTAGAAATAGTCCTGTTTGCCTTTATCCTCTATCCTTTCCCACATTTCTGCAGAAAGACAGCTCATTTGAGATGAGAGAGAAAAAGAGGGAGATTTTTATTTTCTACGTAATGGTATTGTAATTCATCAATATCCTCTTTGTAAAATAGACTAGTCATTTTTTTTCCATAGGAAAACACTGAAAGATAAATAAGAACTGAATCTATCTTAGATTTAGAAAAGGAAAATTTCTGTGTAGAAAAAAATCATCAAAACCATTGAATGCATTATGCTGTCAATATGTCAACCAAAAGGAAACTCAGCCTTTTATAAATGCTATAATGGTCTTGAAAACCCTCCGATGTCGACAAATGAAACGTCAGCCTTTTAGAATTAAATCCTGGAGTTGCTTACTTGGGAAGATACTAATGGTTCTAAATTTATTCTGGACCCAATTGATTTTAGAAGGCCGGGTAAGGGTTGGATACAAGGATATAGTAATTACCCAGAATCAATTGATATGTGGATAGATACAGCATCGACCTGGAATGGTGGAATTTGTGAATCATTTGTCTTTACTTTATTTCACTTCATTCTTTCTTAGTAGATTACCTTGTTTTAGTTATATAATTTTAATATAAATGAAGATTTGAAAGCATTCAGTAGAGATTTACTAAATGCAGTTGTTTTCAGGTTATCTCACTTAATCCTCACTATAGTCTTACAAAGCACACATCATTACCCCCTGCATGGATGTGCCATGAGGTTACAGAGGTGAAGTGCCTTACCAAGGTCACATGAGCTTAATTGCAAGAGGTAAAATTTGAATCTCTATCTCATAACCCTTTGTATAATATTCATTAATGGTTAAATTTAAGTCATATGTTTCAAAAGCCCATGGTTTCACCCTATTACATTTACAATAATTTGATAAACCTACCCAAAAGTTCCTATCTTTATCTTAATATTATTATGTTATTATGCAGTACTATAGATACTATGATGTC
This sequence comes from Pedetes capensis, assembly GCA_007922755.1. Taxonomy (NCBI): domain Eukaryota; kingdom Metazoa; phylum Chordata; class Mammalia; order Rodentia; family Pedetidae; genus Pedetes; species Pedetes capensis. The sequence continues at coordinate 118,720 of VMDO01004620.1, read as the reverse complement.
TCATAGTGAACTTCATTTAAATATGATTAGTCCTATGGCTAATTCTCTACCTCAAAGATCTGGGTACCTGACCACATTTGCCTTCTCTTAGGGATTTCTCTTCCCTGGATGGTCAACTATGTCTGACCTCACTGGGTACAGTTCCCCCTTACCACTTATGAGAGTGCAAAGCTATTATATTCCCTGCGTCCCAATGCAGAACCTATGCTGCACCGGGAAGAACTGAGAAAAATATAAAACAATGCAAAGATGAGTTAGAAGATTTCTCCTGGTCTTGGTTCTGAGCCTGAGTCCGCCTATCATGTATGCACCGTAAGATGGAGGAAGGCTGAAGCTTAGGGTCAGATAACTTTTGGCTGATAAAGTTTCACTCCTGCAAACTCACACAAGCCTTCTGCAGCCCCCCATCTTTTCTCAGATCATTGGAGAAAGAAATCTGTGAATGTGTGTCTCAGTCCATTTAATACCAATACCATGCATGAACTTTCACAAACAGTGTTGTATCTTCTTCTGAGGGATATAATTCAATATGCTCCTATGAATAACACAGAGTTTATAAGATAGCTAATGTCTTAGACAGATGTTAGGTCAAGGCTGACTTGCTTTCCTTCTAAAAGTAACAGATATGGACATATTCAACAGACATCTAAGTTTTCAGAGGCTAATGAAACACAGATACTTTTTCAGCTGTCTAGGCACATACGATAGGAAATTTCTGCCTACTGTCAAATCAATTTGCTTCTTAAGAACAAAAAACAAAGTAAGAAAGCCCTGATACAATTAGCTACCAGAACATGTTGCTTTGTTTTTATATTAAACATTACATTCGCAAAATGTGTCCTTAGAGGGAAGAGCTTGGGTAAGGGAGCTTTGGGGTATGAGCATCTGGTTTCTGTTTCCATCTTTCTTATGTTACTTGGAGTTATTTATTTATTTTTATTTTAGTTTATGGAGCCTAAGAACAAATTATCTAGCTGTGTAACCAAAGCGATCACTGTGTGAAAGCAGAGAGACCTTGAAATTTCCAGAATGTTGAGCGTCCCTGTAGGGCCTCAGCTACTTGGTCTGCTTAGCTGGAGCTCATCTGCTTCCAGGCCAGGAAGTAGGTGGACTGAGGAAGACTGAGAGCAGCTGAGGGGATTCACAGGATGAGGGGACATGAAGGATACCCTGGGTCTTTAATGAATAAGAACCCTTGGATTTCTGTTTTAGAGCCAGGACTATCCATTGGAACACAGAAGGAAAACCACATGACATTTTCTGATAAAACACACTGCTTTCCAGATTATGCACTGTAGCAGTAAAGTTGGGGTGTCTACAGTGGCAAAGGTGGGGGAGCACACTGATATACTGGGGACAATCAGAATTGGACAATGTTTGGGCCTCTCCTAGAGTCCCAGGAATACAGTGAGATGTCAGAATATGTGCTTAGTAGCAAACCCCATTCCGAGCAAAAATGTGGGTTTGTTATCCTTGGAGGCATTGTTTCTGGGTTTGATTTCTTTCTAAAGCCACAAAAATGAAGTGTCTCCCTACTGTGAGAACTATCACCTCCCTAGCAGGAGAGAAGTAAAGGGAGATAATCCTTGTTGAAAAGTCTGTTGTTCATATGTCCCTCCACTGTGACTACTTCTATCGGAGCTCAGCGTCTCAAGAGTCACCACTCCATTTCTTTTACATAAGAAGCAGGCACTGAGAACCACAGCCAAAATCTGAACTGTTTGAAATCTGTAAATAGATGATAAGTATTCAGGGTGAAGCAGCAGCAGATGTGTTGTTTAGGATTGCTTTCCTTTTTTCCTTTTTCTAACAGTACTGTGTAATGTCTGACTTTCCATGTGAATAGATCGCTTTTCATTAGAATAGCTGAAATTGGTATCTTTGGCTGCAGTTTCCATGATGGGAAATGAGAAAAAGAAGATTCAAATTAGTTGGAAAAATAATCTTCCCATTTATATCACTCACACAATTAGAAATGAAAATTAGAATTAGAGTCTATCCTAAAGCAGAGTTCAGACCTTCCATCTATCATGGAAGGAGCCATAGTCACTGTCAAGTAGGCTATTTAAAATGAGAAAAAAGAGCCAGGCATGGTGGCACATGGCTATAATCCCAGTACTTGGGACGTATAGGCAAGAGGATTGTAAATTCAAAGATAGTCTGGGCTACCTAGCAATTTCAAGGGCAACCTGGACTACATAGCAAGACTCTGTCTCAAAATAAAAACAGTAATAATAATAATAGTAACAATAGAAAAATTTGACAGATCAGGATTCAATGATCATAAATGATAATGATGAGAGAGACACATTTTTAAATGTATACAATGGACTGATAAGTTAAAGTATATGGATGGAATTCACTGTGAACTTAACAGTTAAAAAGGATGCATGTGTGTTAGTTGTTGTTGTTAGGTGTCATTGAGTTAGGTTTGACTCATAGTGACCCTGGGGCTGGGATTTAGCTCAGTGGGTAGAGTGCTGCGCTGCTGTCTCTGAGGTCCGAGTTCAATTCCTAGCACCGCAAAAATGGGAGAAGGGCCTGGCAATCCACTCCCAAGGCAATCCCGGAACAGTCAGCCATTAAAAACCCTATGAGGGTCGCTATGAGTCAGATACCGACTCCACGGCACCTAACAACAACAACAACAACAACATAGTCACCCTATGTACAACAGAACGAAACACTACCTGTGCCCTGTACATAATCTTTTATTTTTTAATGTTTGAGTCCACTGTTGCAGCCATTGTGTTTCTTCTCATTTTGAATCAAGCTACATCAGCAAATAGAGGTCCCAGGGGTTTTCTTCATTCTCATGATTAAAGTCAACTCTACTTTGAAGAGGTAACTCTTCCCCAGTTATTTCTTGAATACATTCCAACCCGGGGGCTAATTTCCCAGCTTTGTATTTGACAGTGCTTCTCTGCTACTAATAGAGTTTTCAATGGCTAATTATTTTGGGAGTGTGTGCTGCCTGATCCTTCTCTCTAATCTGTCTTTGTCTGGAAGCTCAGCCAAAACCTATCCACCATGGATGGCCCTGATAATTCTGAGGTACTGGTGGCATCACAACAACCTGCAAGTCCCCACAGTACAACAAGCCAACAGACACATGGCAGTTGTGTAAATTAGTGTGCATTAATTAAAGTGATTGAATTGAGTAACAATATATTTTCATTAATTTTTAATTTGAAAATAATTTACTAACTTTTAAAAATCAATGCTATGATATATGTTCAGAGGATATTAATACAATTAATGAATTTTTATTCTTATAATATTTCAGATGCTTGGATGAAAAAGTAGAAGCTGTAATTTAGCTTTGTATCCAAGAACAGGAAATGTGTTTGTAGTTGCTTCCACCCTTAGTTTATAAAAGTTGCTACTTCAATTTACAAAACGTCCATTTCTCATAGTAGGACAGTCTTTTTCCTTCTCCCAAATGAGATCACACATCTGATTTCAAACCAGGCTTTGGAAATCAAGTGAGGCACCATTCTTCCCAACAGGAAGAGGAGGCAAACATCAATCCAAATGAAGAGAAATGGTCTGAAGGAAATCACATCTCCCTGAACTTCTGAAAGCTAGCCGCAGTATGAATCTTACAATTCAGGAGCCCACGTCCACGTCCAGTTCTCAAAGGGAAGTTGTATAATTTGTGAAGTCAGAATTATGTTGACCTTATTTTATTTTAGTTTTGAGTTCAAATAGCTTTTTAAAAGTCAGTCGGGTGATACAAAACGTTTTAAATCAGGTGATATAAACTAGCACATCTTTAAATGGAGAGAATGCACAATTGGTAAAAGTGCATGTTGGGTTTTGCTGAAAACAACAAAGTCCACTGAACCCATGTGGCTTTCTCAGTTTTGCTGTGCAGAGACAGGGCAAACCTCTTCAACTTGGTTTATGAGTATTCCTTAATGAGACCTAGCCACGACTTTTAGAAATGCCTCTCTTTTGTCCACAAAAGCTCTGTGAGCCACAATATTAGGAAAAGCAAAGCTGTCCACTTCCTCTGAAATTGGGGAATTTGTCAAGTGTAAAGATGGGATGAGTTACTTTTGTTCCTTTTTGTCCTATACAAATATGTGTGCATTTTTATTCTTGACTTCACATATCTGTAGGAATTTTCAAGACCTGAGTTGCAGAATCATAAAATCTAAGCCAGATTGCCATCTCTGCCATTTAAATGCCGAGAGTTTTAGACAACAGAGTCATTGCTGCTTTTAGTTTGGATTATGTACTTGGAAACCTTGCTTTGTTGAGATTCACAAAATGCACATGTCTTTGAATTTCTAGGCCTTCAAGTATTCTAATTGTCTAGGAAATGTCCAATATATCATTTATCAAAAGTCTCAGAATTCTGCTTCTGGATAAGCATTTTCCACTTGCAGACCTCACAGTTTTATTTAATCAAACTGGTTAACTCTGCTTAATATTTTTATACACAAAGTTCCTAATCCCTTATATATGAAGTATGCAAATGAATCACATAACAGACACATCATTACTATTATTATTATCATGGTAATGAAGAACTCTGTTAAAAGTAGATTAAATACATAGAAGTAGTTTGTATTTATCATAAAATAAAATTTATTGCTTTGCATGAAATTAGAGATGGAAATCGCTTATCTTCTTTCTCACCTGACCCTCATGATCTCCACTTGTATATACTAGTGCTCAGAGCTATTGACAGGCTTAAATCTGTACTTTCAGGCTGTCTTGAAACATATACTTCTCAAAATAGATGCATATACCATGCTCTTCTGTGACTTGATTTACTCACTTTAATATTTTTCAGGATAACTTGTAGTAGCTTAGCAAACCCTACACCCTGGAATCTCAGGGATGTAGAACTGTACTCGTATTTCTTAACCATATCATAGTTAGCTGCAGGCTCTTTAAGGTTTTAGTTACACCATCTGGAAGACATATCCTTGAAGGCCACTGCCTCAGGGTGTAAGGACTATCTAAGAACTACACTGAATATTGTCTACCTCCCTCCAAGGTGGAACAGGTCATCTCACTTAGTCAATTAGGCAGAACTAGTCATGTCATTGATAACTTCCTACAAAGAAGGCTGAAGTGTTGAGGTAATCACTGCATATTTGATTAGCATCCAATATGTCAGCCACATGCATTTAACATGCTGTCGGGGTGTCTGCAAGCAGTACACAAGGGTGTACCAATAAAGTTTTTAATCAAATAAAAATGTTATAAACAACATACCCAGCATCCATTTTTGTTTATAAAACTATACACCTAAAGTTATTAGAACATATCATTACTTAATAGCTAATCACCTTTAGTGTGAAATGAAACAGCTACTCAGCTCATTTCAGACCTGTGAATGTTGAAATAAAAGAAGAGAGGTATTTAAAATGAAAATATCTAAATTGAATATTTCCTGAGGTTCTCAATTTACATCCTGTATCACTGTATCTGAAGAGGAAATTAGCTGGAAGCTAATGACCTCACTAGTATTTTGACATTAGGCAAATTGTGGCCATTTGAATACATATGGTTTTGAAATTGACAAACTCTGCTTTATTATGTGGTCAATAATGAGAATATTATAAGGCTAAAGGATACTTATAAGCTCATATGAGCAATCTTATCTACACACAAAAAATCCATGGATATTCTCTTAACTAATTTCCCAATCTTTTAATGAAATAGTTTCATTGAATTTTCATGTCCTTGTTGAATTGTTTTCTTCTGAAATGCTCTTGTGTTATTGAAAAACATTACAAAATACCAGTGAAATACTGAGTAATATATTGAGACAGTTATATTATAAAGTATGAGCCTTATCCATGTCAGTATACGACAATATCATTCTTTTTGGAATTTTTTTAACATGAATTGGTTGGTCTCTGATATTCTGATAATTACTAGAAAATTTCCATTATCAAATTTCTACAATTTGATTTAAAATTGATCAGATATAGCTACTGTCAATGTTTTTTTTTGACACTAGAAGACATAGGGTCATTATGAGTTGGACCCAACTTCACAGCACCTAACAACAACAGAGGACATAGGACTTAATCACTTTCAGTTTTTTTACCAGTTACATTGATGAATTTCTGCTCAGTAGCTGAAAGATGTGCTTTTACTGATTCTGAGGCGATTCCATAGAAATCTGGCTCAACACCGAGTGTGAATCAGATTTGAGGTGAAGTTTTCATCAGAGATGTCACAATACTTGTGAGCAGTATCTCAAAGAATATGCAGGTAATCAGCAGGTATAATTTTGGCAATCACTGTGATTGTATTTTGAGAGATGAGATGACTTATAATTGTTTTCTTCTATTCCCTTATGAAACCTCCTTTTGAAGTTAATTACTTCAGTCTGCTTAGTGTGGCTGACATAGATCTTTAAACATATTGGAATATTGTTTTAGATTTTGAAATAGATCTAATACCACCATTGTCTGACTACAGGAGGGTGTCATTTTATTCCTTTTATATGACCATCAAATTCTTTGTTCCTCCCATCCCCAGAGTCTTTAAATAGCTAGCAGACAAACACCCACAATGTTTATTGAATGAATGGTTCTAATGTTATGCTCTGAGGGTTAGTCAGCCTAGCTACAGCTCACTCAGAGGCCTTTACATTACTTGTAATCCTCATAAAATCCTCATAACCACACTGTTTTGAGGTAATGGCAAATGGCAAAGTACAAATTCTACTCTAGTTTGGATCTGGAGTGTCCTCCAAGCCCTAGGTGGTAAAGAATTGATAACCAGCATATGAAACTACTTGGAGATCATCAAAGCTTTAAGAGAGAGGGTCCAGTGGGATGTTTGACATCACTGTGGGGTCTTGGATGATCCTGCAAACTGATACCCATCAATTAAGTTGACAATGCCAGTTAAGGACTACATTAAATAATCAATGAATCAATGCACTTTATGATTGTCTTCTGAAGACCAGCCATGGAATTATCATAGAATGCTTCTGACCATATCTTTCCACTAAGCATATGACTATTTTGGTAAAGACTAATAGCCCACAGCAATATAGATATCTGTATGGAAGAGGCATGGTTAACCCTCCCAGGCAAAGAGCTAATGGCGGAACACCTCAGCAGATGGGGTTATACTAATTCTAATGCTGAAGGTAGGCATTCCATAGGACAATGAAGGTTGAATTATTACCTACTGACCTGGACCTTCAACTAAAATCAAGCCAGACTTTAATTTTGGCACCATTACTGTGGAACCTAAGTAATGACTGTGAGTGTTATTGGTACCCAATGTAGATCCCAGTTTGTAACTGAGGAACCAGTGGACAGCCATCCCTTCTCCAATCATCATTTTTCTGGGGAAATGACTGACTGAACCAGAGGTGTAAATTTGGTCCTCAATCCAGTGTCACTTATGCACAGAAGCTTTTCTTAAGGGACTAGAATGAAGCTAGTTTCCATTCGAGTCCACATTTTTGCTCACCTTCTTTGCCTGCCTTATCATGCTTCCCTTGTGTTCCTTGTCCTAAAATAAATCACATTTAAGAACACATTTTAAATTCTGATTCCAAGGAACAGATATGATCTCATTGGTTGCATATGTTTCCTAAGTTTAAAGTTTTTATTGCTCTTGGAGAGAAGTTCAAACTTTGCCTCTGAAGGTCCTATAATTTAGTCCACTGAGACAAACTGACAATCAGCAGATTAACAAGAGAAAGCCATAACAAAATGTATTAATGTTCTTAAGTACAGGGGCCATACAAAAGGTGAGAACTCTAAAAGGTGCTGTTTGGTTGGGGCTTGTATATCCTATTCACATGAAGGAGGGAATTGGGAGACTGTAGGCAATCTTAGAGAAGTAAATGATTTTTAGGGGACAGAATGAGAGTGGAACAGACAATTGCCCAGAACTGAGTTCCTTTGGGCTCTAAGCATGGTGTTTGGATTTTTAGTCTCTTTGGTGGTTAAGCCTTCCTGATTAATGACATTTCAGTTTGAGGACTAAGGGAAGTACATGTTTTTGTCAGATGTAGTCTTCAGGTAGGTAAGAGAAGTTCAGAGAAAGCCCTGTCCTGCATTGTTCCTCTTCAAGTGTTTTTGTTTTGAAGTCCAAAGGTACATATTTAGAGATATCATTTTCCTGGCCCCAAGATTCTTATAGGAAGATCTACTAATTATTGAGCACATACTATTGTTGAGTGTATTGTGTATATTATACATTATAGTCCTCAAAGTGGTGCTATGTCATTCTACAAAGGGTGTTGCTGAGAGTTTAAATAAATTTAATGAAGTCACTCATTCAAGAAAATAATGGATCTGGATATTCAGTATCCATTATTTTGAGATATCTCAAAAGCTCATAAACATCAGAACTGTCAAACTGTAAGACTAAGCATGATTTCCATGTGCCATAATATATCCTTATTTTATACAGAAGCTAGCACAAATAAGCATATATGCCAAGGAAACACTTTCCTCATGTTGCTGTTGTAATTGTTAGGAGCCACCTAGTTCCAACTATATGCCATCAGTAAGTAGATGGCCATGTTAATTAATCATTACACTCAGCAATTGTTCTGAACCTTTGAGTATCATATTTATCTCCTGTTGCTCTCATAAGTAACACAAACCTAGCAGCTTAACACAAACATAAGTAATTCATCATCTCATAGTTTTTGAGGATAAGTCTGAGCAGTGGGGTTCAGCTTGTTCTGCTTTGAGCCTCATGAGACTGAAACCAGTGTGTCATTAGGGTTTTCTTCTTTTCTGAAGGCTCTTGGGAAGAATGCACCTGTAAATTTGTTCAGATGTTGAAAGAAAGCACTGTTCTGTATTATGTTAGGACATAGGGGCATGGCAGGGAAATGCACCCTAACCACTACAGACCTCTGCCTAGTCTTTGCACGTTGGCCCCTTGCATCTTAGAACAAACAACAGACCTTCAAGTACCCTTGTGTTTGGAAGCTCTCTGTCTTCCCTTTCTCTACATACTTCTTCCTCTTCTACTGTATTTTTCCATCTCCAGCCACAGAAAGATCTCTGCAGCCAAGGGCCATATGATCAGGACAGGCTGACCCACATAACCTAGGTCCACACCCTTAATTATGCATACAATTATATTTTCCATGTAATGTAACATTCCATACTTTCCAATGATTTTGATGAAAACATCTGTTTGAACGGGCAAAGCTACCTGGATGCCTTGTTAAAACATAGATTGTTAGACCCCATAATCAGGGTTTCTCATTTAGTACATTTTAGGATAAAGTCCAAGAATTTGAATTTGAACAAATTTGCAGAAGTTGTTGCTGCTACACTGGAAACCAGATTTTGAAAACCACACATGTAGACTTTTCCAAACTAGGTGAAAATTATTAGTATGGCAAGGAGTGTCGATGATTTTGTATTTGATAACACAAATTGAGAAACACTGGCTTATTTTTCTGGCTGCTCTTATTGATCTTTTAACCTTAAGAATTGAGCTTCCAAATTAAATATTTGCGTGTCATATAACAGCTATTCTCTATTTAATTTTATTTTCTGCATTTGAAGAAGAGCTGAATGAGTTTTAAACAGTTTCTTCAAATGCCTATTACAGGCTATGAAATTCTAATAGGGTGAGTTGAATTTTAGAAATTTCTGATGATGACAATGAAATAAAAGAGACTCAATCCATGGTCCTCTATTGTTCTTTGAGACACATATGGATCTGTGACCACATAGAGGGCATTGCTTTTAAAGTGAGGAAGCTGCCATGACAAGCTGGACTACAATAGCTCCACAGGAGGTGGTCTCATGGCCATGCCAATGATCCACACAATAAAATTCTGTGGCTTATTGTGTCAGAGAGTTAGAGTGAGTGCATTATTCACATATTGAAAGCCTCTGAAATCATATATATTCTTTTTTCATTTTTAAATCAAGGCAAAAGAAAAATAAATCACCAAAAATAGTACATTATTGTAAATTAAATTGCTCTAGAAATGAGTTTATTCATCACCTAAGTTATTAATGTATTTGAAAAGGTAGAACACAGTCAAGTTTATTTATTTAAGAGAGGATGGGTATGAATGAAGTATACTCTGAACATTCTTAAGCTCATGAGCTTAATTATGGAGATGATTCTAACACATTTTCATCCAACATCCCCTCAGGCCACTGTCAAAAACACAGATGCTGAGGTAGGTGGGCCATGGATCTACCCCTTCTGGTATTCTGCAGTATTCAGGTAAGTATTTTGAGGAGTACAGATATTGATGGTCATATGACCTCTTGTAATATAACAATCTTGTGAGAGAGTAAGCAAGTTTATGCCCAAAGCAAATGTCCCTTTGCTAAAATTCTAGAGGTTCCCGATGTAATTGTTGTAAAACTGACCCCTGTAGCTCAATGCAAAAATTCTCTGAACACTTTGTAGTACTCCATGCCTTCCACTCCACTAGCATTTGACATTACCACAGCAGCGAAGGGCCGTCGAGAGCAGCCTCCACCCTTCCCCTCGTGGTTTTAATAGGCTTTTCCTGACTAACCTCAGTCCATGTGATCATCCTTTTTAGTATCATCAATGTTGGTCATACAGTGAGGCAATATTATGAGCCACAAGTCCCAGTGCCAGGTTCTGGCCCTTGCTCCTGGTGATATCAACACAGGGGTAATGGGAAATAGAATTAATTCACTCCAGCACCTGTTACAGGCCAGTTATCTTGATTATTTCCAGGGATAAAAGAATGTAAAGATGTGGTGCATATTTTCCAGAGCCATTACCTAGCTGGGAGAAAGATGTGAAAAGCAAATATTATTTATGAAGTTGTAACTACAATGGAAATACAGAATAGGGACCGTGGCAGCAGAGAAGGATGAGCATGCGTATTTGTTCTGCACAGGCCAGGATGATGATGGGAATGCAGAGAAAAAAGCAAGTACATTTGATACAAACTCAGGGCATTTCATGACTACTTTATGGTGTGGCATGACAGATACAGTCTTACTAGTGTTTCTCACTTGTACCTTGACTAGTATTGACTTTCTAAATGTATTTTCCATGTTTCCTCAAAGTCTAACGTAGCCTTTTAGTAGCGGCTCTGAAAAATCCAACATGCAATAGAAACAGAAGGTGTTGCCTAGCTTGAATATGAACTGTCCCCCACAGGCTCATGCACGGAACACATGGTCTGCAGGTGGTGGCAGTCTTTGCAGTGTTTGTGATAACTTTAGGAGGTGGGACTCACCTGGAGGAAGTAGGTCCTTGGGGCTAGGCCTTTGAAGATTATATCTAGCCCCGCCCCTTTCTCCTTCCTTTCCTCCATCTTGTTTACCACAAAGTGACCTGCCTCCTCTTTAGCATATCCCTACAGCCGGGATGTTCTGCCAAAGTCCATGGGGCCAAGCTAGCATGGACTGAACATTCTGAAACTGTGCACTAGCATAAACACTTCCTCTCTTGAGTTGTTTATATCAGGTATTTGTCACCATTAAGAGAAAAGTAATTAATATGGCATATCTATATCTGTGTCCTGGGATTTAGCTCAGTTGGTAGAGCGCTGCGCTGCAGTCTCTGAGGTCCTGAGTTCAATTCCCAGCACCGCAAAAATGGGAGAAGGACCTGGCAATCCACTCCCAAGGCAATCCCGAAAAACAGTCAGCCATTGAAAACCCTATGAGGGTCGCTATGAGTCGGATACCGACTTGACGGCACCTAACAACAACAATATCTGTGTCCATATTTCTATAAACATAAAATTCCCCTCTGATGATTTTTCTAATATAACTAATATTTATTTATTTATTTAGTTAGTCCCAGGTATGGTGCTTAAGCCTGCAGCTGTACCGCTGTGGTGTCCTATCCCGTCAGATCTCAGAAACTAAGTAGGGTTGGGCCTGGTTAGTACTTGGATGGGAGACCACTTGGGAACACTAGCTGCTCTAGGCTCCGCCTATATGTAGAATCACCCAGAAACTTATAACCAAAACCAAAATGCCTGTTCCCCCATGCCAAGAGATTCTGATTTAATTGGTCTGCATGGGATCTGGGCAGAAGTACTTTCCCAAAGCCATCCATGAGATTCTAACATGCAGGTAAAGTTGAGAATTGCCAAGTTATACAAACAGGTTAATGGGTATGGAAGCAAGCCACTAAACCCAAAGTTGGAGGAGAGGTTGTCAGCATGCTAGTGCTGCTATTTCTCAGCTCCGTCTTTCTAAAGCTATAGTCCATCTTCTAGGAAGTGAGGGAGGTCCAAAACTAAAGAATAACTGGACAATCCAACCAGTTCGTGGGGTAAAGCCTTAAGTTAACTGCCCCAGGAACACAAACTAGCTGGAAGAAAACAATCTTAAACCTGCTTCTCAATTATTAGTTGTTTGATACCCTTGAGTGTGAGTCTTGCATATTGAATGACTATTCTGAAGTTGAGTTTTCAAAAAATAATACAAAATGAATTAAATATTTGTATATTCAAAGGTGATTCTTGCTGGAGATACAGCTCAGTGGTAGAACACTTGCCTAACATGCATAAGGCCCTAGGTTCTATCCCCAGTGCTGAAAAAGAAAAGTAACTCTTTCTTGTTTGTAAATTTAGTTTCCAAATCGGATCACACAAATCTTGAAAATTTTAGAAATCATGGTACTTTAAATAATATGTGATCTCATTTATAGCCTTACTTAGATATCTCCCAACTTTTTACACCACATTTATAAATTTACTATGCATAATTGCTTTATTGCCTGCAGCCATATCACTGTGGCGTCTGATCCTATCAGATCTTGGAAGCTAAGCAGGGTCGGGCTTCGTGGCCTCGTTAGTACTTGGATGGGAGACCACCTAGGAGCACCAGGTGTTGTAGACTTGGGAAAACGAACTGGCAACCACTCCCAAAAAAACAATTGGCCATTGGAAACCCTTTAAATAGCAAAGAAGCTCTCACAATACTGTTTCGCCTGTTGTACATAGAGCCACTATGAGTTGGACACTGACTCAAAGGAACCTAACAACAACGACATGGTTCTTAAATAATACAGCTAATATATACCTACATACTCCTTCAAAATTGTGATTTGTTTTGACCTAAGTGATATTTATTTAGTGTCAAGTAGGGTTGAATTGTCTCAAATTATGTCACTTACACACATATCAAGCATATGCTTATTTGTATCATTTTCCATTTTACAGATATGAAGAGTAAGTTCAGAGATTCTACAGAACTTCGTCAGAGCCAACCCACTAAAACATCTAGAGTTTATTCTTTAAAATAGTGATTACTATGCATTTATAGTAAATATTAAAATCAAGAGGGTTAAGATCTCCAGTTTTGCTCTTTTTCAAATTATCTTAGATACTCAAAGTCCTTTTTATTTTTCTGTAGATTTTTAAAACAAATCTGTCAATTTCTTCAAAATATAAGACTGCTGGGATTATGACTAACATATTGTTGAATCTATAGGTCAATTTGAGAATATGCACATATTGATAACATTAACAATATTAAAATCAATAACTATGATACATTTCTACATTTATGAAGCTTATTATTTCTGTCAGAAATATTTTATAGTTTTTAGTGTATATGACTTGCACTTTTTGTTAAATACAAAACTACTTAATAACCTATTTTGTTTTAACTCAGTTTTATAAATGACCTTTTCAAATTTCTTTTTCAACTATTTGCTATTATAAATTAAAACTACAATATAGGTTGGTTGATTTTTTTATATATTTCCAGTAAACAACCAACAAATAATTTTACTTGTTCCTTTTTGATCCTTATGTCTTTTTATTGCTTGTCTTGTCTTATTGAAATGGCTAGTATCTTGAGCATAATGTGGAAGAAAAATGGTGAGAGTAAACCTCCTTGCCTTGCCTTCAAATGTGAGGAGAAAGTGGTTTTTTTTTCCCCCCCAGTATTAGGGGTTGAACCCAAGGCCTTGCACTTGCATGCTTTGCTAGCGCTGGACCACTGAGCTGCACATCTAGCCCATTTTTCTACTTTTTGAGACAAGGTTTCACTAAATCACGCAGACTGCCTCTGGTCTCAGACCTGCGATCGTCCTGCTTCTGCCTCCCAAGTTGCTGGGATTACAGGTGTGCACCACTGCGCCTGGCTGCAGAGAAAGTGTTTAAAGTTAATGCTAACATTGTAGTTAAGTAAGTAGCATGAAAACAGGATTGGGAGAGCCTACCTCATTCAATTTCAAATAAGATAGTCTGAGAAGGAAATATTTAAACCAGGACTTGAAGAAATGGAAGTAAGTAATAAGACCAGCTGATGGAAAAGTGTTGCAGGTAAAGAGAATAGCAGGGCTGTAGACCAGGAAGAATAAACCTTACTTGAGTGTTGAACTATAGAAAAGCCAATGTAGTTGGAAGAAACCAAAAGAATGAGAATATTAAATGATAATGAGAAAATTAGCCAACTGTGGAGGCTTAGGACCATTTTTTAACTCTAGGATGGTTAAGGGGGGTAGTAGAGTGCTTTGAACAACAGAGTCATAACCTCTGTTTATTTACATTTGATTCCACTGCCAATTATACTGAAAACATACACTGGAGAAGAAGGCAAATTAGGAGAGAAGAGTGCCACAATAAGACATTTTAGAAAGCTGCCACAAGCAAAATCACGGTAAGAACAGTAGATACGTGATCAGTTGCTGGTGTGTAGAACTCTGGCTCCTGGCCTGGTACACTTTGTTTTGTCACCAGAGCACAGAAAAGCTTTCCTATATGCTGACTGGTCACCTGTATCTGATTATTTGTCTAATACAGTAAGAAGCCATCAAATTATTAAGTATTGTAAGCTATTAACCTAAATCAATTATGTGCATGGCACAGAACTGAACACATTGGACTCCTTGAATCTGTCTAATTAGCATCTGGCTCATTGTGCCATGGCTTAGAAAGATCAAACAAATCACCCTTGGTTACAAAACATACACAAAAGTAAAGAAAATATAACGATGAATCCACATTGTCCTGCCACACAGATTCAACAATCACTGCTTTATGATTATCCTTCCTTATTACCCTGCTTTACTCTCACCCTCCCCACAACATGCTGCCTATATATATGTACACCCAAGATTATGTCTTCTTTCTTTCTTTTCCTTTTTTTTTTTTTTTTTTTTTGTGTGTGGTACTAGGGGTTGAACCCAGTTCCTTGCATTTACATGCTTTGCAAGTGCTGTACCACTGAGCTGCACTCTCAGCCCATTTTTTCCACTTTCTGAGACAGGGTCTCACTAAATTACAGACTGCCTCTGGTCTTGAACTTGCAATCCTCCTACCTCTGCCTCCCAAGTCACTGGGACTACAGGTGTGCACCACTGTGCCTGGATATTTTTTCTTAATATTGTCAAATAATCTCAAGCTTCCAGAAAAGTTGCAATGATAGACTAAGTAACTTTTCCCTTGAATTGTCCAAGAGCAGGTTGCTGACATATGTACCACCATGCATAGATGTTTCAGTGTTCATATCCTACAAATAACACTTCCTACATTGCCACAATATGACTATCAAAACCAGGAAATGAATGCTTTACTACCACCAATCTAAACTTCATTCAGGTTCTCACTTTCTACCCATACTTTGTTGCAAAGATTCCATCTCAGAATCACTTGTTAAACTTATGGTCATGGGTTTCCAATCTCTTTCCATGTGGACCATTTCCTCAATTTTTTCTTATCTTTCATTTTCTTGACATCTTTGAAGATCAGACATCTTGCAGAATGTCTACCAGTATGTATCTTTTTGATCTTTCCTCATGAGTAGATTCAAGCAATGAACTTTAGCAGGACAATTAAAAAGTAAGGCAACTTTTTCACTATCACATGCAGGCAAGAAATATGCCTTAGAGCAATGGCACAATGAGGAGGAGGAAGGGGAGTTGATTACAAGTAAGGGAACTGAGCAAATAGTAAATATACTGAAAATAATGGGAGAGGAGTCTTGCACTGTGGTAGAATGGAATTGCAATTATGGAAAAGAAGTAGCAGCAGCAGCAGAAACAGCGGAAAGTCTGTGATTGCCCCTTTCCAAATAGTGGCAACGGGACAGTGGCTGTAACAATTAGTGGCAGCTGAACAGTTTGAGAGAGTGACTAGGGCAGGAGGAAGAGATAAAAATGGCTGTAAAGAGCCAGAAAAGAGAAACTACAGGTCCTGGTCACTGTAAGAGTTCCAGAGAGCTGTCAAGTCATTAGGATCAAGGGTCTCAGACCCTAGGCCCAGGAGCTATAACCCTGGCCATAGTCTAGGGCTGAGGAATTCCAATACACAGTCCTGCCCAGAAGCTGCAACACTAGCTGCTGTTAAGGGCTGAGGCATCCAGACCTTCTCAGCCTACCTGAGAGTTGTAACTTTTAAGGGCTTAGGAGTCACCACCTCCTGGGCCTACATAGGAGCTGTGACACTTGAAAAGCTGAGGAATCCCAACCTCCTTGGCCTTTGTTAGAGCTGTAACACTAGAAGGAGTCACCTGCTGCTGTTGCTCCTGTCCATCTGCTGTCACAGCTTGCTGCTGTCAAATGCTGACTGCTGCCTAAGACTAGCATTAGAAGGGCTTCTCCTTGCCTACCAACAATTTCTATCCAGGTAAAGCAAAAGGACCCAGCCAACTGATTGATGACAGTTACACAGACTTCTGTCCCTGTCCTCTCACTCTTGATGTTTTTCATGAAGGCCTCCATCTACACACATTGTATCTGGTACTAGGCATATGCCGATGAGTCACACATCTATGCGCCCACTGAAAACCTCTGTACTGAGGCTTACACAAATATCAAAAGTCTTATTGGGCATATTAGACAAGATATGAGTCCTCTGAGGACCAGAATCATGTTGAATTTATCTTTTGTATCTTCAGTACAAATCATTGTGCATAACTAGATATTTAACAACCATGTGCTACACAAACACTCAAAGTCCTGTTTCCCCTCAAACCTCATCAACTTCCAGTACTACTTGCCTTACTGAGTGGGAAGTGCTAGGTACAAAAGCAGGCTGGTGGTTCACTCCATTGGCTCCATTCTATCCAAGGTCAATCTGTGAACAGATCTGCTATGCTGCTCCAGCTTTACTGCTTCAATCTGAGAGTCCCTTTTCTAGTCCAAGTTGACCTCATGCAATAATCTATTACACATTCTCTCTCCCTCTGGTCCCGACTCACTCCAAAGAAAATCTCCAAATCTGCTGCCATAGTTTGTCTTCTACAAAGAAAATCTCTTAGTCCAGACTTGTAGAAGACACAGTATGAAGAATGAGCCCTAATGCAAGCCTTGGAACCTTGAGTGAGAGTAACGTGGCAATGTAGGCTCCTTAATTCCAGCAGTGCACCATTCTAGTGGGACGATGTCTGTGGAACTACAATATCACATGAGAAAGCAAGTAGGCAAGCTCAGAGATTAGCAACCACAGAACGGCGCAATCAGGGGCAACACAAGCTTCTAAAATGAACACGTATTACTCTGTATAATCAAATAAATGCAGGATTTCCCCCTTAAAATAGTTTATTGTGGTAAAATACATGTAACATAAAGTTTATCATTATAACTGTATTAAAGATAGAATTTATTGGAGTTTTGTGATTTCCGATGTTGTACAACCATAATAACGACGTAGTTTCAAAGCATTCATCTCCCCAAATGAACCTCGTACCCACTATGGTGTCATTCTTAGTGTCTTCCTTCTGCTAGTCCTGGTATCCACTAAGCAACTTTTTTCCCCCAGGAGTTTGGTAATTCTAGTGCTTATTGTAAATAGAATTGTGTAACATTTCTCCTTTTCTCTGGCACTTAACATAATGTTTTCAAAGTTCATCCATGCTGTAACATGTGCCAGTATTTTATTCCTTTCTATAGCTGAATAATATTTAGCTGTATGGATATACCACATCTTGTTTTCCTGTTGTCCTACTGATGCCAATATAGGTTACTTCTACTTTTATGCTGTCATGAATAGAGCTGCTCTGAACACTTAAATTTTTATTTGAACACATGATTTCAATTCTTTTGGGCATATGCTTAGGAGTGGCATTGCTTGGTCACATGGAAGCTCTATACTTAGCTTTCTGAGGAGCCACCAAAATGTTTTGCACAGTGGCCACAGCAGTAAA
This sequence comes from Pedetes capensis, assembly GCA_007922755.1. NCBI lineage: Eukaryota > Metazoa > Chordata > Mammalia > Rodentia > Pedetidae > Pedetes > Pedetes capensis. Next base: position 100,643 of record VMDO01004620.1, on the reverse strand, counting down.
TGCAGTTTAAAAAACTGTTTTCTTTAAAAAAATGTGATCATCACATTGCCTCCCTTGACATCTTTCCATATCCTAAGCTTAAATTAATTCAGTATCTACAAATAAATTCATTCCTCAGCAGAGAATCTTCCAAGAAAAAAATAATTCTGATAATTTACCTATAAAATTAAGCTCTGAAAATGACAATTCCAAACTCTGTAGTAGAAAAGAAAGCTTTCCAACAGGAAGACTTTCATGATTTCTAGAATGTCTGCTTCACAATTATTGTTTCATCCCCAACTAGACATTTTTTGGTAGTTTTGCTTATTTGGGATGGGGTCTTGCTATGTAGCCTGCATTTAGCCTGAAACTTATGAACTGCCTGCCTCCACTTCCCACGTCCTGGGATCACAGGCATGCGCCACCACATCCAACTCCCCAATCACACTTTTCAGGCAAGGTTTTTCAGAGGCTGACATGCTGATGACTAAGTTCACGTATACCTACAAATCCTGATTCCTGTTGAGCACACTGATATGAAATAAATGAAATCTGTTAATAGCCACAGTTATTTCTCTTTTAATCTTAATATTAACCAATAAAATTATTTACCAATGCAAATCTCAAGTTTCATTTTTTTCAGTAGTGGGAGGTGGAATGCAGGGCCTTGTGCATGTTAGACAAGTCCTCTACCACTGAATTACACCCCAGCCCCTTTTTATTATTTTTTATTTTGAGACAGGGTCTTGCTAAGTTATGGAGGCTGCTTGTGGCCTTGAACCTATGATCCTCCTGCCTCTGCTTCCCTAGTTTCTGATAATGCAGGCACATGTCATGGTGTCCGGCTCAATTTTAACAGCCACTCATTACTTTATGCCTGCAGCCATACCAATGTGGCATCTGATCCCATCAGATTTCCAAAGCTAAGCAGGTTTGGACCTGGTTAGTACTTGGATGGGAGATCTCCTGGGAATACCAGGTGCTGTAGGCTTGGGAGAAGGACCTGGCAACCCACTCCCAAAAATTAATCCACCATTGAAAACCCTAAGAATACCTGAGAAGCACTGACAATAGTGTTTCCCCTGTTGTTCGTAGGGTCACTGTGAGTTGGGCACTGACCTGACAGCACCTAACAACAACAATTAGTTTATAAATTCTGTTTTGCAGAATAAAACATTATATAGCTGCCAAGAAAGTTTTGTTGTTTAAGAAGACAAATGTAAATGACCTATAGCCTTCTCTATTATATTGTCTAGTTGGTTGATTTACCAAATTGCTTCTTCCTTCGGCTGATTTCTTTGCATAATGCAGTTTGTGAAACAGCATTTTCTCTCACTCATGCTTCCAGAAACATGTCTTTACTGTGAATGAACCACTGATTCTGCAACTCTTGAAGAAATGTTCCAGCCAAATGGCAGAAGACCAGAGTACCTCCCTCAGACTCCCTCTTGCCTCTCCCTTTCCTGCCTTGGTCAGTAAACCAAGGCCTGAGATTCCTGAGGTTTTGCAAAATGTCCCATTTTGTTTTTGAAAAGCTGTTATTTTGTGAGACATTTCCCAATTTAGCTTAGGCAGAACAATAGTCTAGAGATGTACACCACAGAGTGATTTTGTGGGTAAAAATGTGTAGGGAAACCTGTCTCAAATTACTTCTTATATACACATGCATGGCACAGTGTCAGGTAGTGTTTCATTCTGCTGTACATAGGGTCGCTGTGAGTTGGACTTGATGGCACCTAACAACAAGAACAACAACATACATGGAATTTTACATGTGCATTTTATATTACAGACTTGGAGAAGTTCTGCAGTAAAGTGATAGCTTTAAATTAGTAATTTTGGTAACATCTATTTTTCTTCTTCTTCTTCAGTACTGGAGGGTTGAGCCCAGGGCCTCACACATGCTGGGCAAATGTTCCACCCCTGAGGTGCACTCCGGCCCCTTTTTTATTTTGAGACAGGGTCACGCTAAGTTGCACAGGCTGCCTCTGGCCTGAAACCTGAGATTCTCCTGCCTCAGCCTCCCAAGTTGCTGGGATTCCATGCGAGCACCACAGGTCAGGGCTGTAACATCCATTCTTTCCCATGTACTTTGAGAAGCAGAGGCTCCTGAATATTTGGAAAGCCTATATTTTTATGTTTTAGCCCAACTAGCCCTCCCTGGCTGAGGAGAAGGTATTATTTAAATGTACAAGCTTGGATATCCCAGGGCAATAATTCAAAGAGGAAGCCAATGAATGTTCTCTACGAATAAGTGGGCATTTCTTCAACAAGAACAGGCATTCAACAAGAACTCTAACATTTTAGAGTTATTTTGTCTATTTCAGTATATCTTCCTGAATGAACTAAAAGGGGTACAGAAAAATATACCAATGTGTTTTTGTAAAGCATTTGCACAATTCTAAAGGGCATTGTAACCAGTATGTTATCAACTCATTCAGGAAAAACAAGGAAAATAAAGAGTTGTATGAAGTGAACAGATGAAGACTTGACCATGTCTATACATGGGGAGGGAAAGCTATCAGAGAGGCACAGGGGCCCCTACTTGCAAAGAAAAAAGAAAGAAAGAAAGAAATTAAATTAAATATTTAAGTCGGCTTATCTTGAAAACATGCATTGGTTCTCTGTTTCTGATGACTTACTACTATTAACCGAAGGTGAAAAGGTAATATTATCTTTCTAATTTTAATCTTAATTTTAAATGAGGTTGTTGTGTTGTTGTTAGGTGCCGTCGAGTCAGTATCCGACTCATAGCAACCCTCTGTACAACAGGGAAAACACTATTGTCAGTGCTTCTCTGCTGTTCATAGGGTTTTCAATGGCAAATTGATTTTTGGGAGGGGGTTGCCAGGTCCTTCTTCCATTAAATGAGGTAGACATAAGAATTTGCCAACAATTTGTGTGAATATTTTCTACATTCACAGTTTCCATTGGCCATTTCTAAGGAGAAAATCTATAGAAATAGGCCACAGGAAACAGACGTCAGATAAATGGGAAGCGATTACTGAGCAGGAAAACTTGAAGGAAGTGGATTATTTTTGTTTCCACAGTGTTCCTCTGGTTTGAGGCATCAGCAGTTATGCAAGAAATAGATTTGTAATTACAGGATAGCTGTTGTTTACATAATGTTGGCATTAAGTGTTGCTCACATCATATTTTTTAAAGAACAAATAATCATCCTGAATTGATTATAGTTTGTAAAAAGTGTCCTTCAAAATCTACAGGTTCTATTTTTTTAAGTTAACATAAGAAAAATTCCATCTGAATAAAAGTAAGAATTTAAGCCTTAGGGTGTTTGGCCTGGGATTTAATAAATGACAATCACAGAAGAAAGCAAATGTACTTAAATATAGTCATGTTTTTAACATAAAACTCTGTCACCTGAGCAAGACAAGCACAGGTGGTTAAATGGTTGAAACAAAGCTTAATTATTAGGGAAACAGTTTTGAGACTTGAAGAAATGAATTTGTTATGATACTTAAAAATTACTTAACCTAACCTTTTACTTTTTCCCATTCAATATTTGAATAATCCTCTTTGTTACTTATCTTCAAGTAACCCCTCAGGTTTATATCATCAATATAGTATGTGATTCTTCCTCACTCATTTTTAGGTGGGATTTGGACGTTTTAAAAAATGGTGCATTTTCCACCCGAGAAGATGATTTTTATTGTCAGAATGGACTTGGTTTTTGCATACCTGATCTGGTAGCTAGCCACCAAAAGGTGCAAGGGTCTTTAATGTTAGCTGGGATGGGAACCAGCTGGATAGAGCTCTGCATGGTGGTCCAGGGTGCTCAACACGACCCAGAGGAGGCAAAACGTAACTTCCCCTGCCTCAGTGTCACTCTGTCACACAGTACAACACAGAGGGAAGAGCCCTGGCTTAGAGTAAAGCAGTGCTAGGTATGCACTGAGCTATATGACCTTGGGCAACTTACTTAAACTCAGTAAGCAAATCTTGGTTTTCTTATCTGCAAAATAAGGACAACAGTATAAATCTCAAAGAGGTGTCTGAAAAATTAAATGAGGAAATAGATAAAGTACTTGGCATAGTGTCTGGCACATGGCTAATGTATCTTTACCAACCTTAGCTGTATAACTAGAAAATATGAAGTCTTAATCCATCTGTGTCACTTCAACAAAATACCACAACCTGGATTATATATAAAGAACATAAATTTATCTTCTCCCAGTTCTGGAGGCTGGGAAGTCCAAGATCAAAGCTCCAGAATGTTCTGTGTGTGTTGAGGGCTGGTCGTCCCTTCTTCCAAGATGGTGCCTTTTCCCTGTGTCCTTCAGAGAGGTTGAATGTGTGTCCTTACATGGCAGAAGGCAGAAGAGTAAAAATGGTCTACTAGTTCCCTCCAGCCCTTTATAAAATGGCTAATCCCATTCATGAGGGTACAATCCCCCAGACTTAATCACTTCTGAAAGACTCTACCTTTTAATACCATCACACTGACATGTAAGTTCCAACATGAATTTTGGGCACGACACAAACATTCAAACCAGAACATTTTGGCAAATACTACCAATACTCTCTTATAGGAATAACCGTATGTTTCCAAAACATTAGGGATTACAGTGTAAAACAATTGTCCTATAATTTGTTTCCAGTGTCTCACTTCTGTATTTCCAGATAGTGCCAGATGAACTTCCAAGCCATAAGCCAGTGGTCAGAAATTCTTTCTTCAAATTCAACCCTATACAAGAAATTGGACCAGACTGATCAAATTTGTGTTAAAGACAGTGAAATTATATCTTATCATACATACCCCATTAATTGGGTTAGGGTTTTGTGTCTCTAAAATTCTCTAGTTAAAAATGTGGTTGTTAGGCTGAGGCAGGAAGATCATGAGTTCAAGGCCAGCCTGGGCTACCTAGGGAGATCTTGTCTTAAAAAAAAAAAAAAAAAAAAAAAAGTAATTGTTCCCATGGAGTTAACATGAATTAAATATACAGCATTGGTTTATTACATACATTTCAGATTTTTAAAAATCATGGCATATAATTAAAATTATAGTGAGATTCAGAATAATGAGGCTTGATGGAGGCTGGGAAACTCCAAAGATAAAAAATATCAATGAAATAATACCTTTTAAATAATAGTAAGACACATGAAGGACATAGGGAAGCAGAGGGGGATAGACACACATGAGCCAAAGGTCCTAAAAGAAGGGAATTGGGGCTTCCAAAGAAAAAACACCATTTCCATTTAACCCACATATATTGTTATTGTAGTTGTTAGGTGTTGTTGATTCGGTGTCAGATTCCCAGCAGCCCTATGTACATCAGGCAAAACACTATTGTCATTGCTTCTCTGCTGTTCATAGGGTTTTCAATGGTAGATGATTGATTTTTGGGAGTGGGCTGCCAGGTTCTTCTCCCAAGCCTACAGTATCTGGTGTTCTCAGGCGGTGTCCCACCCAAGTACTAACCAGGCCCGACCCTGCTTAGCTTCCAAGATCTGACAGGTTGGACACCACAGTGCTACAAGACAGCCTTGAGCAAGCCCCAAATTAAATATAATAGAAATAGACAGCTGAGTTTACACACACACACACACACTCTCTCTCTCTCTCTCTCTCTCTCTCTTTCTCTCTCTGTGTGTGGTGGGGCAGATGGGAGAGAAAGTTTTTATAAACACCTCACTCTGCTCTAGGACATGCTATTATCTTTAAATTAGACAAAGATAATAGAGTGTGTATAATTACCCATAACATTTTTTGTACTTGCTTTGTCTCTCTTGTGATTATATTATATATGAATCACTAGGAGGAAAAAGAAATCCTCCCAAAGGGTAACATATGTATACTGGTCCATCTGAAGGTGACTTTTTGCTGTTGAAGCTAGGACTGAATCTGGGTCTTACATTATTATTTAGTAGGGAGATTTTAAGGTTCAAATAAAGTCAGTGGTGAACAACTTTTACCTTTCAATGAAAGCAGTTACAGCTTGTTATTTTTTTGTTAAATACAGTGGTAGGCCAATACATTTTCTACTCCACAGGATCGTGTTTTGTTCTCTGAGTTATTCTAGAAGACAAACCAGCTTGCACTCTGAGAGTGGCATGGTGAAATATTTATGTTGTCACCAGATTTGATTATGAAAGTGTCTTTTGCTCTTCCTTCAGGCAGGCTGTTTGTTTGTGAATAATTCTGTGTCAGTGGCAGACCTGTGTTGTCTCTAGCAAGGTGGCAGTTGCAGGCTGCACCTGCATGATGCTGATGCTATTTTCTGGTTGTACTTTGAATAGATTTTGTTCTGTGGAGCACTGATTAAGCAGACTGGAGTTTTTTGGTTATCTGTTCCCACTGTTCACACTCTCGCCTCTAGCTATCTTCTAAAGATTCTACAAATCTTTTGCCTCTGGGCCCTTTGTGCTTGTTTGTGACTTTCAGAAAGTTTTCCTGCAGATAATATGTTTTCTCTGAAAATCGATACTAGTAGGTTATTAGATAATGGCACTAACTGAAAAAGCTCTTGTTAAGGTGAAAGCTACATCAAATAAGCCACATGAAGCTAATTATTGGTTTCTTTACACTCTTTCTCTGGAATGTTACTGTGAATGGCTTACCTAGCTTTGTATTTCGGCCATTCTTGAGTCAAAATTAAATTTCATCTTTATACTTAAAAGCAATGAAAAAGCAGCAGCTTATTTTTACAGATTCTTTAAAATCATATTTCCCATTTGTCTCTGCTCATATGCTTGAGGAATCTCGCTGGTGGTTTCTGTTTGTTTTTCTGACTCTCTTCATGTTCCTATTGCCTCCCTCTTTTCACTGACCTTTTCTTTGAAGATTAATCTCAGCTTCCTCTGGATTATATATCCTCTCCACCGGCTTTTCAGTCTTACTTTCTTTTCTTTCCTCACATATTTTTTAAATGTCAGTAAGAAATTGTTATTTAACCTATGTTCTTTAAGTTAATTCTAACTTCAAATTTTATTTCCTGTTTTATCATGTCTACTATTTATTTACTCTGCTTAGGTCACTGACTTCAGTCAATATTTCACCTATATGTTTATATTGTATTTGAATATATTTTCATGGGAGTTTTATACTAAAATTGCCACTGTCTGAAAAACTTCAGTGTGACTTGGTGAATTAAAGATATGCCGCTGTATTAATTCTGATACAATTAATCACACGAACAACTTTATAAGGAGGTTATCCATAAGGAAGTCCCATTTTCCATGGAAGGTCCTTAAGGTGATATTAATGTATAGACTAAGACCATGTGCATTCTGTACTTCCCTTTGCATAAATGATCAGTGACAATAGGTCATCCATCTGTGTTTCCGTTGACTTATTTTTTTCATAGTAATTTTGTTTCTACATATCTTTTAAAAATACGTGACACTTTCATTGTTAGAATTCACATTAATGTAATTTCTCTTGAATGTCTGTGAAGGGTGCAAACTCTCGCCCTGACACAGTTCTTTCATGGCTGCGTTACTTCCAGCATCTAAAGCAGAGACTAGCCAAGAACTCAGTTTGCTTCCTCCTGCCCTGGGCCACACTGCTTGGCTGTAGTTCCCAGGTAAGTGGGGTCTTGTGTCTGAGTTCTAGCCAATGGAATATGTCACATTGGCAGGATCACCTAAGACGAAACCACAACCCTAATTGGAATGAAGGCTGCTTGGCACCGTGGCGCATGCCTATAATCCTAGCGGCTCAGGAGGCAGAGACAGGAGGATTGCAAGTTCGAGACCAGAGGCAGTCTGCATAACTTAGTGAGACCCTGTCTCAAAAAAAAGTAAGGAAAAAAATGGGCTGAGGGTGCAGCTCAGTGGCCCAGCACTTGCAGAGAATGCAAGTGTGAGGCCCTGGGTTTAACCCCCAGTACCACAAAAAACAAAAACAAAAACAAAACAAACAACAACAACAACAACAACAACAAAACTGGATTTGAACAAGATTGGAATGGAAACAAGAAAATGTCTACAAAATACCTGACAATACTTTTTGTTCCACATATGAAATAAAAATGAGATCAGTCAGGATTTCCTTCACTGCTTGCTCTGTATCTCCATCCATATAAAATTCAGTGGTATTGAACTTGCCTGTCTAAACTTTCTCCAGGACTACTGTATTACATACAATGTTCCTTAGATGTGAGAGATGACAGTTTTATTGCTCCACAGCTTTCACAAATGTTAACATTTTCTTTATTAAGCACTGACAAGACTACAAGAGATGAGAATATAATAAAAATTAAATTACAGAGCTTCACCTTATCTTTCTGGCTGAAACAGATTAAAGGACCTTTGTGGTTTTGAATCATGTAAGCACTATAGCGAAGATTTTTATGCAAATTAAACAGGATGTTTTGGATTTTTTAAGCAAAGGCTATAACCTTAAAGGACTAGTGTTTAGCTTAGTTGGTAGATTGCTGCTCTGCACACTCTGAGGCCCTGGGTTTGATCCCCACCACCACATGAAATGGAAGAAGGACCTGGCAGCCCACTCCCAAAATAATACTGAAACGATCAGCCATTGAAAACCCTGAGTATCACAGAAGTACTGACATAGTGCTGAGCATGGCACAATGTTGAGGAGTGTTTTGTTCTGTCGTACATAGGGTCACTATGAGTCACACCAGACTCGATGACACCTAACAACAACAACAACAACAATGACCTTAAACAAAGATTCAGTAGGGCTAGGGGATGTAGCTCAGTGAGAGAGTGCTTGCCAAGCATGGATGAAACCCTGGTTTACATCTCCAGTGCCACAAAAAAGAACAACAATAATTATGAAAGAGTTACCTTTTATACTTAGGACACTCAGGGACACATCTGGAAATATCTGTGATAGGTCATAGCATAAGCAATCCACACACATTTGGCAAACACAAGAATAATGAGACAGTACAAACCAGACAGTACAAACCAGCAAGTTGGTTGGGTAGAATCTTGCAAATGCTAAATGTTTTTTGAAATAAAAGATTTACATTTAAAACCTCCACTAATATGTGTTCGTGACTGAAATGTTTTAATCTCTTCAAGTGTTTTGGAATTTCATACTTCTATAGGAATTCAGTGTTAACCAATATTTATCATGACACTATTATTCAAGGCACAGTGTTTTACCTAAAGTAATATATTGGTAAAATTTATAATACAAAATAACACCATCAAGAAGCAGATTTATCTAATGTTTCTTCCCCAAGAATCTGTCAGCTTCCTTGTGATTCCCTTTAACAGTCAATGACAGTATCCTAAAAAGAACAACATGGTAAAGTCGGAAATATACTGTTTGCCAAGGAAATTATTATAATTTTATTAGTCACATCAGTTGCATATTTAGTATATGGTAACATATATATGAAGGCACTTTTTGTTAGTGATAAAAATATGATATTAAATTATTATTTTTAGCTAATGTCTCTTGTTTTCCCAGTGTTCTTTAAATACACACATTTTAGTTTTTAATAGCAAGAAATTATACATGATTATTTTTTCTTTTGTAACTCATATTTCCCTACTACTTCTCCTACAGAATTTTATTGTAACTTATTAAACTTATTGAGTCAAAGTGTTGTTGGATAACTTTATCACGGCCTCTGAAAAAATGTATAAATTGAATTTTAACCTAGTGACCATATGACTGTAGTTAGAAAACAACCAACCAACCAACCAAACGAACCTGAAGAAACAAGAAATTTATCTCATACTGAATTATTGCTATACTTATGATTTTTTGACACTCAAAAATGTCTCACATATTTGGATGAGTAGTCTAGGAAGAAACCACTGGAATTGCATCTCTGAAAGTCTTGATTCTCCATTACTTGCTTATGTAAGTAAATCTTGACTTCCTGTAAACTGTGCTAAGCTATCCTAAGGGGGTTAACAGCCCTTTCTTCCCCAAACAACAATTCCTGACTTGTAAGGTCTTGTACTGAGTAAATCTATTTTGCATAGCCTTCGCATTGAGGCTCTGTTGACAGAACTCATTGAATGCTACAATTTCTCGATGACTGCATTTGTCGCCAGATGCTAAAGTCGTACCCTTGGCAAGCCCGTGTTGAGTCTCAGGGGATTCTGAGGTTAAATAGCCCCGTGCTGGAGCTTGCTTCTTGGCCATATCATCAAGTCTTGTCAGGAGCTTATGCCAATGGAAGCATTTTTCCTCAATGTTTAACTCTCCCTCCCCACCCTGAGTTTCTTCAACACATTCTCCTCTCTTGAGTGAGAAAATGTCCTGCAATCCTTGGGAAAGAATTGCTGCTGGTTGACTGGGGCAGGGCTGTAAATACCATCCCATCATTTCAAGTGAGAAAGATGAAATTAGAGCTACTTTCCATTCTCTCTTCCCCCTCGGGGCCAGTTGTAAGCAATATTGTGAAGTTGATTTTCAGCAGCTCCCAGAATTCCTCCTCTGACCCTTGCTCTGTGGTCATAAACACAGCAACTCCTCGCAGTTTATTTTATAACTCTTCAGGCAAGTCTGGGATTTGGAATAGAACACCTAACCTAAAGTGAATCCCCTGTGCATTCGAACTGCTACGTGGCATGCGTCTAGATCTGGAGATTGAATAATAACACTGTCTTGTTCTTTGCTGCTTTAGAACTCGTGAGTAGGAACATAATTAATGCTGTCCTCCTGGCTAGGTTAGCTGTGGCTAGGTTCTTGGTGCCCATTTTATTCCACAGAAATGAGGTTATGACAAATAATTGCTGGTTGTGTAAAGAGGGCTTTAATCTTTACCAGACAAAATTTTGTTGTAACTGGGATGCCCATTGGATGATACCAAATTCAGGAAATTAACAAGAAATTATGATTGATAGGTCAAATGGATATTGAAATTTCTATCACCATTTTTGCTCAATGCAGTGGTGTTGGGTGCTGTTAGAGTTGTAATTATGCTCCATCCTCTCAGACCACTTAGATGTTTGGATATGTCAGAAAAAACAACTCTCATTCCTGCAACAGAGAGAAGTGCGTAGCTATGGTGAGTCCCAGGCTGTTTAAATTTCGGGGTAGTTCAAGGAAAAAGTCACTTTATTAGAACTGATGGTTTCTCCACTGTGAAGGGCTTCTCTTGTTAGGAAGACTCTTAAGTACAATGTCTTTGGGCTGGTGGTGGGCTTGCATCTAGCAAGCATTTCCTGCATGAGTATAGAACCAATTTCTGGTCATGTGTTTTCACTCCTTCTAAATCACATAACTATAACAAAAGATTTTGAGGAGTTACTAACAACCAGGTTAACATTCATATATGATGAAGATGTTGTTGTTATGTGCCGTTGAGTCAGGTCCAACTCATAGTGACCATATATACAACAAAATGAAATGCTCCCCAACATTGTGTCATGCCAGGTGCTATGTCAGTGAATTTCTGCTATTCATAGGGTTTTCAATGGCAGATTGCTTCAGGAGTGGACTGCTGGGTCCTTCTCCCATTTTGTGTGGTATGGGGGATTGAACTCACAGCCTCAGAGAGCACAGAGCAGCACTCTACTAACTGAACTAAACCCCAGCCCATGATGAAGATAGAGAATACCCAAAGTGTAGAGACTCCAGGGGCTTTGAGATACTGCAATTCAGTGTGAGACATAGATTATAAAATATGGGTATGTGGACTAGTGTACAAGTTAATGGTGTACATGACTCAGTCCTCGATGGAATATTACCTGGCACTCATTAATTAACTGCCAAATGGAAGACGCTGGAAGGCACTGCTTTGACTCTACTTTAATTTTGTTAAATGCCTAATAATAAAACACACTGAATCAATCATTGTAAACCTCCACTGGTTTTTGATGTAAAGTACATGGCTATCGTAGATAAAAACACATGCTGAAGAATGATGAGTGCCTATCTGTTCTGGAAGTCCAGAATGGATGCTGATTTTAGGATAATAACACTAAGATTCCAGGCCTGCCAAGCCTTCAAATCCAGCTCTGCAGTCCATGTGATGCTGTTTGCATTTAAAAAAAAAAACTTACTAAAATCCAGGTCCAGCTGCCATGGTGCACACCTGTCATCCCCACTACTCAGGAGGCTGAGGCAGGAGGATCGGAAGTTTGAGGTCAGAGGTAGCCTGTGTGACTTAGTGAGACTCTGATTCAAAAATAAGAAATAAAAAAAGGGCTGAGAGTTCACTCTAGTGGTAGAGCATTCGCCTAGCATGTGCTAGGCCATGGGTTCAATGTACTGGTACTGAAAAAATAAAAATAAAAAGAATCTAAATCCAAATTTTAGAGTATTAATGATGTGATTCTTCTGAAGGATCACTCTCCTCAAGATGTTAGACATCAAATATGAAAAGAGGAAATATTTATTAAAACTTTGTTTTCGTTTGGGGCTTTATCTTTCAAAATTGAAGTACTGATGGATACTCTAATAAAGGATTAAGATATAATGCAGCAAAACTCCATATGTTTTTATACTTCTTTCAGTGAAGTTATCAAACACTGGCTTAGAATTAAGAAGTGATATTCGTTTCTGGAAGCTTTTAGCAATTGAAGAGACAAAGAATTTAAGGTCAAAACTCTGGGTGGAAATTTCAAACGGTAATTTGGACATTCTTTCTTCATATGCCAAACAACTGGAGAGTTTCCCAATACAAATACATATGCATATAAATGCAAATATGTATATTTTTAATATTACATGCTTACTAACAAAAAAAATCTGTCCTGGTGATTAATGTCGCCAGTAGGAAACTAGACTTCAATACCTTTGATAGTGAATCCACTATTCTAATTAGGAACAACTTTCTATTAAAACAGAAAGTGAAATTGATACGCTGTATCTTTAGAAAGCTGAGATGGGTAACAGAATATTCTCAGCAATCAGACAAGGCCTTGGAAGAGTCTCTTATAAATATAGGTGTTTGGGACTTTCAGTTACTGGGGTTCAGGGAGAGGAGGAGGAGGAGGAGCCATTCTCAGCCTCCTGAAAACAAATGTACTTGTGGCCTGTCTGTAATTCCTCTAAGGATTTCTCTCAGAGATGGGAGGGTACCCTTTCTCTTTCTACAAATGCAGCTGCTTACAGCTAGAGGAAGCAGTAGTAACGAGCTGGGTATAGCCAGGAACCTCCAGAATGTACCTGGGAGGTATCCAACCTGGCCTGGTTAGGCTTGTCCTCTCAAACAGTGTCTACACCACCCTTAAGCAAAGCAAAGTTGTACTTGAATCTGGTACTGTGCTGAACGGACCCTCCAAGACCCTGTGTATTAACTCTATGGAGGGTATATGAATGTCTAGCTGTCCTTCCCACAATGCATAGATACTACTTTAGTTTGTCTTTCTTCATCTCCTCTTTGCATTTCCCACCCCCTATCTTGTCCCCCACCCCACCTCTGCTTTTTTTTTTCTGAAATTTACTCCTGGTCAGTAAGAAAAAAAGTATAAAAAGAACACTTCCAATTCCATTTTTGCCTCTGAAAATGATGTCCTTTTTTTACCCTGTGATTTTATGATGTTGCATCTGTTTAATTTCTTGGAAATTGACTTGTATAATATTTCTTTGAAAAAAATCATTCCTGACATGTGGAGTCAGGAGAAAAGGAAATGGAATGGAGAGGGGAGGGAGGTGGAAACTGTGTCCAGTCAGAGGCATGTTTCAGCTTGTTATGCATATTGTATTCATTGAGTAACTAAGAAAAATAAACATTTGCATGTTTTGCTGGGCCTTGCAGGTGGTCTCCTACAATACAGAAGTGCCACGGCTGGCTTGCTCTCTCCTCCTTATTTGATAAAAAATTACATGTGGGCTCCAAATGGCAGAGGATTTGGGTACCACATGTTTCTTCATGTACCTCATTTTCTTATTGTTGATTTCAGGTGGTTGTGCTACAGACGGGGCTGGGGTTTAGATTAGTTGGTAGAGCACTGCACTGCACTGTCTGAGGACCTGGGTTTGAACCCTGTACTGCAATGATGGGAGATGGACATGGCAGTCCACAACCAAAGCAATCCTGAAACAATCAGCATTGAAAACCCTATGAGAGTAGTGTGAGTCAGACCAAACTCTACAGCCCCTAACAACAACAACAACAACAGCAGCAGCAGTACAGACATGGATAACATTGTGAAGAAAGGGAATAGCAGAGCACTTAATTGTATGTGGACCAAAAGGCAGTCATTCAAACAGAACAAGGAAACACTGCCTGGCTTAAAGTAGAGAAAGGTGTGCATCAGGGCTCTATCCTTTTGCCATACCTCTTCCATCTCTATGCTGAACAAATAATCCAAGAAACTGGACTTTACGAAGAGGGGCACGGCATCAGGATTAGAGGAAGACTCATCTGTGTTATGCAGATGACACAACTCTGCTTGCTGAAAGTGAGGAGGATTTGAAACATTTGCTGATGAAGGTCAAAGAACACAGACTTCAGCATGGATTGCACTTTCAGATCAGGAAAACAAAAATCCTTACAACTGGGTCAGTACACAGTTTCACGAAAAATGGAGAAAAGAAAGATTGTTCAATATTTTGCTTTACTTGGTCTACAATCAAAACCCAAGGAAGCAGCAGCCAAGAAATCAAAAGACAGAGAGTGTGGTGGGAAAATCCACTGCAAAAGACCACTTTAAAGTGTTGAAAAGTAGAGACATCATACTGAAGATGAAAGTGCGCCTGATTTATGCCATGGCATTTTCAGTCGCATCATATGGTTGTGAAAGCTGGACAATGAATAAGGGATACAGAAGAAGAATTAATGCTTTGACTTATGGTGATGGAGACAAATATTGAATATACCATGGCCTGCCAAAAAAACCAACAGATCTGCACTACAAGAGGTGCAATCCAAGTGCTCTTTGGAATCAAGAACTGCTAGACTGTGTCTTATGTATTTTGGACGTGTAGTCGGGAGGGACCAATCCCTGGAGAAGGACATCATGTTTGGGAGAGTGGCAGGCCAATAAGAAAAAGGAAGATGCTCAGATAGATGGAGTGACACTGTGGCTGCAAAAAGGTCATGTACCTAGCACAGGGTTGGGGAATGTTTCATTTGTACATAGGGTCGCTATGAATTGGACCCAACTCAATGGCACTGAACAATAACAACAGCACCTGACAGCCAGAGTTCCTATTAGGTCTGAGTGTTCGCCTGCTGATCCTGCACAAATGAGATTTTACATTTTCTGTCTATCTATGGTGGGAATCTCAGGGGCCAAGTGCACACCCAGTCCCGATGAGATGCTCTAAAGCACTTCCCGGGTTCTTGTTTGTTTTGTAACATGCACAAAGTGGTGGGAAACCCTCCTGAAAGCAAAGCATCGTCTTGGCCCAGTCCACTTCTGGATTCTTCCTAAGTGAAGGAGCATTAGAAAATGACTCACATGGCTCAGAGAATGGCACCAGTAGAATCCATGACTAATCAGAATCAATTCTATAGGAAAAAATAAAATCATTCACATATATCTGCAACTCTCTATTTCTATTGGCACATCTCTAGCTTAGGCAAATGTGTGTTTGGATGACTGCACCAGTTTGCAAACAACTAGACTACTTCCATTCTCACTTCAAATCTATTTCTGACAGGATAGACAATGTGATCTTTCTATATAGCAAATATAGTGACATTATGTTCAAGGAAGGAAAGCAATACCTTCCCATTGTTCTTTGTTTTATAAAAACATTCATATTTGCAACACATCGGCCCTTTACCTGTTTGTCAGCCTCACATTTGGAAAATTTCTTATAAGTCTACAAAACCCTTCCTGGTTACACTGGCCTCTGAAAGTTTCCACTCAATGTACAGTGCTCACCTTCTCTGCGTGGAGGACACCTCTACATGTTTCCCTGATGCCTTCTTCCTTCCTCAATGTAAGTCCTCATCACTTCATTTCAATTACTACATTACTCCCATCTTCACTAAGAGAAAACAGATATACAGCCCAATGGAGTAGAATAAATTATCCAGAAATAAACCCATGCACCTACAGCCACCTGATGTTCAATAAAGGTGCCAAAAACAGGTTAAAGAAAAAAAGTCTCTTCAGCAAATGGTGCTGTGAAAACTGGATATCCTCCGGTAGAAGACTGAAACCAGATCCCTCTCTTTCACCCTGAACAAAAATCAGTTCAAAATGGATCAAAGACCTTAATGTAAGACCCAAAACTTTGAAACTGCTAGAGGAAAACATAGAGAAAACACTTCAAGATATAGGCATAGGCAAAGGCAAGAACTTCCTGAAAAGGACCCCAATCACTCAGGAAACTACAGTAAAAATCGAGAAATTGGGTTACATGAAATAAAAAAGCTTCTGCACAGCAAATAAGACAATTAACAGAGGGAAGAGATGGGCTACGGATTGAGAGAAAATCTTTGCCAGCTATACATCAGACAGGTGATTAATATGTACACTGTATAAAAAACTCAAAAAATTAAACACCAGAAAGGAAATTATCCAATCCAACAATCATATGAAAAAATGTTCAACATCCTTAGTCATCAGGGAAATGCAAATCAAAACTATATTGAGATACTGTCTAACCCCAGTCAGAATAGCTAGCATAAACAAAATAAGCAACAAGAAATGCTGGTGAGGATATGGAAAGAAAGGAACCCTATTACACTGCTGTTGGGAATGTAGATTGGTGCAGCCACTATGGAAATCAGTATGGAAGTTCCTCAAAAAACTAAAAGTAGAATTACCATGTGACCCAGCTATACCACTCCTGGGTATATATCTGAAGAAATGTAAGTCAATGTATCATAGAGATACCTGATTTTTCACGTTTATTGCAGGGTTATTCACAATAGCCAAGATATGGAATCAACCTAGGTGTCCATCAACAGATTAATAGATAAAGAAAATGTGGTATATAGACACCATAGACTTCTATTCAGCTGGAGAGAAGGACAAAATTATAGTATTTTCAGGAAAATAGATGGAACTAGAAATCATTATTTCAAGTAAAATAAGCCAGACCTAGAAGAGCAAGGGGCTGGGATTTAGCTAAGTTGGTAGAATGCTGCTCTGTAGTCTCTGAGGTCCTAAGTTCGATTCTCAGCATTGCAAAAATGGGAGAAGGACATGGCAATCCACTCCTGAAGCAATCCCAAAACAATCAGCTCTTGAAAACCATATAAGGGCTGGGCATAGTAGTGCATGCCTGTAATCTCAGTGACTTGGGAGGCAGAGGCAGGAGATAAACAAGTTTGAGACCAGAGTCAGTCTGAGTAATTTAGCAAGACCCTGTCTCAAAAAGTAAAAAACAAAAACAAAAAAATGGACTGGGGGTACAGTTCAGTGGTCCAGCACTTGCAAAGCATGCAAGTATGAGGTTCTGGATTCAACCCCAAGTACCACCACCACCAAAAAAAAAAAAAAAAAAGAAGAAGAAGAAGAAAAAAAAGGAAACTGTATAAGGGTCGCTATGAGTTGGACACAACTTGATGGCATCTAACAACAATAGATGGAAGGACAAGCATCACATGTTTTCTGTCATTAGTTGTTGTTGTTGTAGGTGCTGTTGAGTTGGGTTCGAGACCCTATATACAACAGAATGAAACACTACCTAACACTGTGCCATGCACACTATCTTTTTTTGTATGTTTGTGCCTTTGTTGTAGCCACTGTGTTTCTCCTCATTTTTGAGTCATGCCACATCAGCAATTGGAGGTCCCATGGCCTTTACTCCATTCCCATCATTAAGGTTGACTCTACTTTAAAGAGGCAACTTTTCGGGAGCTGTGGCATATCCCTGTAATCCCAGTGACTCAGGAGGCAGAGGCAGGAGGATCGCAAGTTCGAGGCCAGAGGCAATCTGTGTAATTTAGTGAGATCCTGTCTAAAAAAAAAAGTAAAAAAGAAAGGGCTGAGGGTACAACTCAGTGGTACAGCACTTGCAAAAGCATGCAAGCACAAGGCCCTGGGTTTAATCCCAACACCACACACACACACACACACACACACACACACACACACACACACAAAAGGAGGCAACTTTTCTCCAATTGTCTTTTAAATGCCTTCCAACCTGTAGGCTCATTCTCTTGCACTATATTTGATAGTGCTTGTCTGCTATTCATAGGGTTTTCAATGCTCATTGTTTCTGGAGTGGGCTGCCAGGTGCTTCTGCCTAATCTGTTTTAGTCTGGAAGCTGAACTGAAACCTGTCCACCATGGGTAGCCCTGCTGGTGTCTGAAATACCAGTGGCATAGCTTTCAGCATCACAATAACATGCAAGCCCCCAAAGCATAAAAATGACAGACACATGGGAGAACAGTTTTAGAGGGCTAACACAACCAGGTGCAGATTATAATTGCCTGTGGATTTGATTTGCGGTGGAGAGTTAGGTAGAGAATACAAGGCTATAGTCAATATTTTAAAATATATGTCATAAAATTAGAAAGTGAACTATGTAGCCCAAAAAGAGAACTAAAGAGAGGAGGAGGGACCATAAGAAAGGGTAATGTGAAGAAAGGAAGAGAAATACATGTTTTGCTCTCAAAGGAAAAATCTAATACATATATATATATATATATATATATATGCACAAACAGTACACGAAAGCAGAAGGGAGTCATTAGTGGAGAGGAAAGGGATCAGTGAGGGACAGGGGAGCATGACAGGGTGATGGAGGAGGTGAACATAGCAATGTAAGATGATATGCATGTATGGAAATGTCATCACAAAACACACTGTTATACTGTTGTTGTTGTTGTTAGGTGCCATTGAGTCGGGTTCGACTCATAGCAATCCTATGTATAACAAAATGAAACATTCCCCAGTTCTATGCCAGGCACATGATATTAAGTTATATCCTAATAAAAATTACTAATAAAAAAAGTTCCATGAAAGCAGGAACATTATCTGATTAACATGTCTTGGTTTTACAGCATTTCACAAAGGAAGTGGCACAGAGAGCTTGATACATGTTTTCTAACTAGTGAGTAAACAAATGCTAGACAATCATATCAGACTCACTGGAAGAAATTAACACCCACTATGAGGGAGTTGATTTTCCTACTTTCCAGAAGGTGAAGGAAAAATTGACAAATAAGCAATTTTCCTCCCTGAAATCCAAATTCATACTGGAAAAGAAAACTCAAATTAAAAGCTAATGAGACAATACCTTACTCTCTTGAACTAATCTCTAAGGAGCAATGGATTGGAAGGTAAAATGCTAAGCTTATGGGTTAGACATGAGGATGAATTCTTTGACTAAACTGCCCCCAGATATTTGCTTCCCAATGTATGCTTTGCCCTCTGAAACTCCTCATGTGAACTAACAATTCTCTTCGTTTTACATGCAGCTGGCTAAAATTATGTTAAAGATCAATATGATTCATGACTGAGAAGACGTCATCATAAGGACAAAGGGCTCAGGCAGTGTCTAAGACCATTGTGTAAGGAAGAGAAAAGCTTCGGTCCACTGGGTAATGGCACCAGAGTTTATAAGTAACGAACACAAAGGAACTTCTGTTAGGGACGACTGTGGAATTTTGCGCTGCAGTGCCAAAGCATTTTCTTTCTAACATTCTGTGATTTGGGTGGAAAAGTGTTCACCTTCCCACCACCTTCAGGATCTCAGAGGCTTCATTCACGTCTGCTTTCATTATTTCCACCATGAAGAATCCTAATCTTTCAGTCCCTCCCCAATACAGTAGTTGCTCAAATACTTTAATCATTTCAGTTGTCTTAAACAATCCAAATACCATTAAGGCAAACAAAACACAAAGCTTCACATTTCTTAACAGGGTCCAACATTTTGGTTTCTCAAAAGCCAAAATATTTCCATAATTCACTTCTTATGTAATCTTAATGCAGAAGTCTAGTAGAAGCTGAAAGCAAAAGCTGCCACTACGAGGGCCAGATTTTTAAGGAATCTGCACTTTGAATATAGTTTGATTTCTTTGTACTTATTGATGGATTCATTTATGTAGGGAATTACTGTCAACAAATAGTTAGAATTAAATTATAAAGTCATTATAATTATTCACTTGATTTCAACACTCATGTTACTGTTGGTTTAGTGGAGAATATATGAGATCAAGAATATCAGAATTTAAACTCAAGAAAAAAATACCCAAGAAAACAAATAACCCAATACACAAATGGGCAAAGGAACTGAACAGACAGTTCTCAAATGACGAGGCCTGTAAAGCCATGAAACACATGAAAAAATGCTCAATATCCCTGCCCATTAGGGAAATGCAAATTAAAACAAATCTGAGATTCTACATTATACCAGTAAGAATGGCCAAGATCAGTAAAACAAATAACAACAAATGCTGGTGAGGTTGCAAAGAAAAGGGAACCCTCTTACACTGCTGGCGGAGCTGTAAATTAGTCCAACCACTTTGGAAATCAATATGGAGGTATCTTAAAAAACTAAGAATAGGAGGCAGAGGCAGGAGGATTGCAAGTTTGAGACCAGAGGCAGTCTGCATAATTTAGCGAGATCCTATCTCAAAAAGTAAAAAGAATGGGCTGTGGGCACAGCTCAGTGGTCCAGTACTTGCAGAGCATGCAAGCGCAAGGCCCTGAGTTCAACCCCCAGTACCTCAAAAAAAAAAAAAAAAAAAAGCCAAAAAAACTAAGAATAGATTTACCGTATGACCCAGCTATACCACTATTGGGAATATACCCAAAGGGAGATGAGTCATCATACCACAGAGACACCTGCATCTCCATGTTCAACGTAGCGCTTTTCACAATAGCAAGGATATGGAATCAATCAAAGTGCCCGTCAATAGAAGAATGGATTAAAAAAAAATAAAAACAAAAACAAACAAACAAACAAAAAGAAAACAACTATGGTATATATACACAATGGAATACTACTCAGCAATCAAAAAAAGTGAAATAATGCCGTTTGCAGCAACATGGATGGAATTGAAGAAAATTATTTTAAGTGAATGAACACAAGCCCCAAAAGAGAAATACCACATGTGCTCACTCATATGTGGGAGGTGAATCAAAATTAAAAGAAGGAAAAAATCCTATACAGAAATCAGAACATAATAAAAAGCTAAAGTCAATTTATCAGAGAAGGGACAATTAAGGGAGTGCAAAAGGAGGGAGGAATCCAGCAAAGGGAAGAAATCCTGGGAGAAGAAAGAAGGGAAAGGAGGAACAAGGAGGAGTGAGGAATGAGAGAGAGGGCAACCTCAAAGTAAACAGCCCAACTTTAATAGTTCAGGAAATAATTATAGTAATACCAACAATACCAAAGAATGGTAATAATACAAATGGACTAGAAAATTCATGTAATATTACTGACAATGTAAAAAGATAGATCACTACAGAAAAAGTTTCGACCTTAAACATAATTGGGATCCAAGGCTATATAGACAAATATTCCCACAAAAAGACATCCCAGTGGAAGAGAGGCTTTTTGTGGGGGGGTGGGGCAGGGGAAGGAAGTGCACAAGAGGGTAAGAGGGAACTTATCTGTGCAATGTACAATGAAACGCATATATGGAAATGTCACAATGAAATGCATGTCAGAATGAAACACATTAAGTTGTGCATTAAAATTTTCTAATTTTAAAATAAAGAATACAGACAATTTTTTATACACGTTGTGGAAATTGTCCCCTGTGTGTTAGGATCTCAAGGTATCAGCAAAAATTAACTCACTCCATTTAAAACCATAATCACTAATTCTATGAAGCTGAAATTCCTAGATTAGTCACTTAATTCATTTCAGATAATGTCTTAAAAAGATTTGTGAAATGCTACCTTAGCAATTAATATACAAAACATATTAAGTACTTCTAACCATCCTACAGATGTCTATCAGCTTTTTTGCTCCTCGAAGCATAATTGCAAGATGTATGTATTTAATGAAGAAATCCACATCATGAGATTGCACAAGGAGATAGACGTTAGGGGGAAGGCATCCCCAGACAGACTTTAAGGGGAAATGGAAGAAAGTTGAACACCTGTTGAGGGAAAGAGTAGAACAAAGAAGAAAAAAAAAGTGTTTTGAAAAAAGGGTTGGGGAGGGGAATTGTGCAGTTAGAGGTAATAAGTTCCAGTGTGCCACAGTATGGTGGCCATAGTTCACAATAACCTATTATATACATTATGAATAATGTCTGGAGAAACCAGCTTGAAGGCACCAAACACAAAGTAATAATAGCTTGTTCTTGTTGTTGTTAGGTGCCATCAAGTTGTGTCTGACTCAGCGACCTTCATAGGGTTTTCAGTGGCTGACTGTTTCAGGATAGTCTTGGAGTGGATTGCCACATCCTTCTCCCATTTTTGCGGTGATGGGAATTGAACTAGGGACCTCAGAGACTGCAGAGCAGTGCTCTACCAACTGAGCTAAATCCCAGCCCCCAAAATAATAATAAGGAAATGTTAATTATCCTGATTTGATCAGTGCATGTTACATATACATGTATTGAAATATCACACTGTTCCCCATAAGCATGTGTAATTATCTTGTGTTAATCGTAATGTTTTAGGAGGTACAAATGATAACCACTTTGATTTGAATTCACTTAATAGGCAATATATTATTATCAGAATTATTTTCCCAGATGGTGATTTCATCAATTCACAATACCTTTTATATTCAATATCCCACAAATACTAATTGTTTCTTTATGGTTTAATCACTTAATGTTTATATCTGAATATAATGAATGCTACTTATTTGCAATTAGTTATATACAGTAATAGAATTAATGTCATCCTTATATTATGGAATTCAAGTAATTTAGTCTGGAAATAATTCAAATCACTTATATTTTAAATTTTAAATAGGCTTTATTTTCAAAACAAAGAAAACAGAAGGGGCTTTTCAAAAAAAAAGAAAACGTTTAAGAATTCTGGGGAAAGATGGAGTGTTAAAAGCAGTAAAACAAAGGAGGCAGTATGAGAAAACATAGACTTTATCCCAAAGAAGGAAAAATCAGGAAAAGAACAGAAATCACCCAGGAGGTAGTGGGACAGCCTCAAAATGCAGAACAGAGAAGCCCCATGCTGAGGAGGAGTGAGCTGGGCCATTTCTAACCACAGGGCTCCCTGGCAGGGCAGCAGAAACAGAGGCCTCATCTGAAGGGTAAACCAGACGCCCCTCTCCAAAAGGTAAACCAGATGTCCCCTACCTTGCCGAGCAGCCTGGCACTAAGCAAAAACAAATCCCTGAACAGGGACGCTGGAACACCTGGCCACAGCTCCTGGGCGTAAGACATGGCCAAGGCAGCTGTGGCCTGTGGAAAACGAGAAGCAGTCATGCTCACTGGTGCGTCAAGATGCAATTCCTGGGCCAGGCTCCTGAGCCACACCCAGAGGCCCCAGCACTTGCAAAAGCAGCTTGGCAGACAGCGTGGGTTGCCGCGATCCCCAGCCAGGTGAGCCTGCTATTCTCAGAGATGCAGTGTCCATGTAAACAGCCAGGCAGGCAGCGGGTCTCGAGTGAACAAATAAGCCACGGCTGAGCACCCCAGACACGCGAGCTTTCCAGGCAGATGAGTCGAAAACAAAACTGTGTGTGTCATGGCCACAGGCACTACACCCGCTGGTGCCATAGAATCTGCACTCACTGCTTCCTCTCCAGCACAGACAGAAAGAACCACCGGAGCAACGGACTTGCCCTGTTCTGAGCCTGGGCAATGTAGCCAGCAAGAGGCTCTAATAGACTAAAACACTGAAGGGCCCACAGAAAGCAGGGCCAATACTTGATTCTTTTAGTTTCTAATTTTAATTTTCATTATTTTTCTTTCCAAATGAGATTTAATATTTTCACTTGTTACTCTAGTTCAAAACTTTAACTCATTTTACCTACAAACTTTTTTCTATATTGAACAATAAATTTAAAACCCTTTGCTATTCCCACCCTCTCCACCTAACAATATCTCTGTTCTGCACATTCTTCTTTTTTATGTTTATTTATTTATTTCTCCCCCAGTCTTCTGCATCAGGCTATCCAGTTCTCCCAGTACCATTTTTTGAAGAGAGTATCTTTTCCCTCTTTGTCAAATAACAGGTGACTGAAGCTGTGACAGTTTATTTCTGGATCCTCTATTCTGTTTCACTGGTCTACATGTCTGTTTTTGTGCCAGTACCATGCAGTGTTTTTTATTTTTTATTTTTTATTTTTAGTATTTTTTTTTACCATGGTTATGTAGTTTAATTTGAAATCAGAAATTGTGATGACCCCCTTCTTTGTTCTTTCTGCTCAGGATTGCTTTAATGATTCAGAGTCTTTTCTGTTTACATATGAATTTTAGGATTGTTTTCTCCATTTCTGTGATGAATGCCATTGAGATTTTGACAGGGATTGCATTAAACCTATAAACTGCTTTCCATAATATTTCCATCTTCACAATATTAATTCTTAAGATCCATGAACATGGGAGATCTTTCCACCTTCTGGTGTCTTCTTCAGTTTCGTTATTTGGTGTGTCAAAGTTTTCATTGTAGAGGTCTTTCACCTCCTTGATTGGATTTAGTCCCAGGTATTTCATTTGTTTTGAGGCTATTGTGAATGAGATTGGTTTCCTTTTTTCTTTCCTATTTGGATCCCTTTTATTTCTTACTCATCTTATTGCTGTCCCTGCTGTTTCAATTACTACACTGAATAGGAGTGGAGATAGTGGACACTCTTGTTTTGTTCCTGATATTAGAGGAAATGCTTTCAGGCTTTTCTAATTTAGTGTGATGCTATCTGTATGTTTTTCACATTTTGTCTTTACTATGTTGAGGCATGTTCCTTCAGTTCCTAGTTTCTTTAAGGCTTTTACCATAAAAAGATGTTGAACTTTGTCCAAGGTCTTTCTGTGTCTATTGACAAGATCATGTGATTTCTGTTTCTGAGTCTATTTATATGCTGTATTATATTTATTGCCTTGTATTTGTTGAACCAGACTTGCATCTTGGAAGGAAGACAACTTGATCAGAGTGTATGATCTTTTCAATGTGTTGTTGAAGTTGATTTGCAAGTATTTTATTAAGGATTTTTCCATCTAGGTTCATTGGGAAATTGGACTATAGTTTTCTTTTTTTGCGTGTATCCTTATCTGGTTTTGGTATCATAGTAAGACTGGCTTCATAAAGTGAGTGTGGTTGTATTCCTTCTATTTGTAATTTATGGAATAGTTTGAAAAGCATTGGTGTTTATTCTTCTTTAAAGGTCTTGTAGAATTCAGCAGTGAATCTATCCAGTCCTGGGCTTTTCTTTGTTGAGAGATTATTACTACTTTGATCTCACTGCTTGGTATAAGTCTGTTTAAGCAGTTTGCATCCTCTTGATGTAATTTTGGCAGGCTATATGTGTCTAGGAGTTTATCCATCTCATGTAAGTTTTCTAGTTTTTTGGAATATAATTTTCAAAGTATTTTATAATGGTTATCTGTTTTTTGTTGGTATCTGTTGTATTGCACCATTTTTCATCTCTAATTTTCTTAATTTGAGTCTTCTCTCTCTTTCCTTTGGTTAGTTTGGCCAAGAGTTTCTTGATCTTGTTTATCATTCCAAAGCACCAGTGCTGTTTCATTAATTCTTAGTCTCTATTTTTAAAATTTCTGCTCTGATCTTTATTTGTATCTACTGGTTTGGGATTTTGTTTATTCTTCTTGTTCTAAGTATTTGAAGTATATCATTAATTTGTTTGAGCCTGCTCTGATTTTTTAATGTAGACACTTTCAGCTATAAACTTCCCTCTTAGACCTACATTTGCTATATTCCAAAGTTCTGGCATATTGTGTTTTCATTTCCATTTGATTCTAACACTTTTTAAAATTTTCTATCTGATTTCTTCAAGTATCTGTTGATCATTTAGACGTGTATTGTTCATTCTTCATATGTTTGTACAGTTTCTGTAATTTCTCTTGCCATTCACTTCAAGTTTTATTCCATTATGATCTGATAAGATGCACAAAGCTGTTTTGATTTTTCTACATTTGCTAAGACTTCATTTATGGCCAGAATATGATCTATTTTAGAAAAAGTTCATGGGCTGCCAAGAAGGATGTGTATTCTGTAGCTTTTGGATAGAATATCTTATAACTAGATACTAAGTCCATTTGATCTATTGTGGTATTTAACTCTGAAGATTCTTTGTGGATTTATTGTGTGGATATTCTCTCTGTGGATATTGATGAGAGTGGTGTATTGAAGGTATTCGCTATTATTGTATCTGTACCTAGCTGTCCCTGTAAGTCCAATTGTGTTTTTTTGTAATGAAGCTGGGTGCACCAATATCAGTATATATATGTATAATTGTTATACCCTCTTGACTGTACCCTTAATACATAGTGACTTTCTTTGTCTTTTTGGACTAGTTTTAACTAGAAGTCTACTTTATCTGATACAAAGATGGCTACTCTTCCTTTATTATTTGGCTTCCACTTGCATGTTTGTTAATTTCCATCCTTTCACTTTCAGTCTGTGGCTGTCCTTGCAAGTGAGATGTGTTTCTCACAGACAACAAATTGTTGGACCTTATTTTTTAATCCAATGTGCTAATCTATGTCTTTTAGTTGGAAAGTTAAGACCCTCTATATTTAGGGTTACTGTTATTAAGAGAGGTTTACAGGTTCTTGTAATTGTGTTGGGTGTTTTTCTGGTTGGTGCATATACTACTACTTGTTCTTTTCTGTATCCCTTATTTATATTCAGATTTTACTGGTTTTCTGAGTTAGACATGTCTGATTCTTTTCAAGTAGTCTTTTTAGTTTGTGTTTCTCTTGAAGTTTATTCTTTACTATACTCTTATGATGGAGACTGTCTTTGTTCCTATTGTGTATAGGATTCCTTTATATATCATGTGCAATGCTGGCTTAGTGGTCATGTATTGCTTTAATGTGTACTTGTCTTGGAATGTCTTTATGTCTCTGTGAATTTTAAATAACTTTGATTGACATAGTAATCTTGTTTGGTAATTATTTACTTTCAAGTCTTGAAATATATCATTTCATGCTTTCTTATATTTTAAGTTTTGTGCTGAAAGGTCTAATGTAATTCTCATGTATTTTGCTTTGAAAGTGAGTTGGTGTTTATCTTTGTAGCTTTTAATACTACTTCTTTGTTGTAATCTTGACATTTTAATTATTATATGTTAGGACGTTCTTTTCTGATCATGTCTGTTTTGTGTTCAAATGCCTCTTGTGGTTGAATGTCAATTTCTTTCCCCAGGTGGGGAATTTTTCTGCTATAATTTCACTGGAGACGTTTTCTATGCCTTTAGTTTTTATCTTAGCTCCTTTTTCTACCCCGTGGATTCTTAAGTTTGGTTTCTTAATGATGTCCCAAAGTTTTTGGAAGTCCTGATCACATTCTTTTAGTTTTTTCACTGTTAATATGTCAATACAGTATTTCCTCAACTTAATCTTCCCTTCTTAATATTGTATCTTCTGCATAATCTAGTCTCCTGGTTATATTTTCGATTGTGCTTTTTATTTGGCTTATTCAGTTATGAATTTCCAGCATTTCTGGAAATTAAATTTTTTTTTTTTTTGGTACTGGGGGTTGAACCCAGGGCCTCGCGCGCGCATGCTCTGCAAGTGCTGGACCACTGAGCTGCACCCTCAGCCCATTTTTTTACTTTTTGAGACAGGGTCTCACTAAGTTACGCAGACTGCCTCTGGTCTTGAACTTGCGATCCTCCTGCCTCCGCCTCCCAAGCTGCTGGGATTACAGGCATGCACCACCTTGCCTGGCTGTAGAAAATAATTTTTTATCTCATTTTCCTTGTTGAATTTTTCATCCATTTTTCTGAATTTTTCTTCTACATTGATGACTTTCTTACCAAGATCTGTTATTGATTACTTTATTCATCTGCTTGTGTCCCCTTTGAAGTCATTGATTATTTTTACAAGTAGACTTTTAAATACTTTGACATTTCAACTATTTTAGTATCTTTGGATTCAGTGGTCAAAGAATTATGTTCTTTTCACAGGAGATGTATTACCTTGTTTTTCCATGTTTATTGTGTTCCTGATTTGTGATTTGTGCATCTGTAGTGATGGATGTCACTTCCTATTTTATTTGGGGGTCTTTTTAGTGACCAGCTTTTTCTGGACATCACAATCTCAAGTTCCACTCCCAGAGAGGAAGATAAACCATTATAACAGGATAATAATTTACCAAACCAGATGTAGAAATACACTTAAAATCACTTAAAACCAATTATTGCACCACCAATGCCCATAAAGAATGGCAATCATAATAATATAGAGGAAACTATGAAGTTACCAGTTATTTAGGGTAAAAGTATAAATAGAATTTGCCTGAAGTAAGAAGTGAGGGAAGAGAAAAGGGAAACAGGAGAATGCCTCAAATGTGAAGTAAAAAAAGGAAAAAGATGATCTAGAAAGGAAATAAATATAAAGAAGAGGGAAGTAAAGGAGCAAAAGATAAAAAGAAATTATATAATAAAAATATATAAACAGAGTTTGGTAAACATAAGCAGAGCAATAAGAAATAGCCTAATTTCGGTTAGATGCCTGCCCCCCAGCATCTAAAGGGGCTGGGGCAGGAGGATCAGGAGCCCCAGGCCAGAGGCAGCTTGTACAATTCAATGTGATCTCATCTCCAAGCAAAAATTAGAAAAAAGCTGAGGGTGCTATATAGTGGCACAGCACTTACCTCATAAAAAGCCCTGGGTTCAATCCCCAACACAGTAGGAGAAAGAGAACGAACGAACGAACGAACGAACGAAAGAAAGGAAGGAAGGAAGGAAGAAGAAGGAGGAAGTGGAGGAGGAGAGGAGAGGAAGGAAGGAAGGAAGGAAGGAAGAAGAAGAAGGAGGAAAAGAAGAGAACTACTACTACTACTACTACTGCTGCTGCTGCTGCTACTACTACTGAAGGGGCTTCTTTCTGTGGTCTCTAATATTGGAGTCTGTTAGGTGGAGGTGGTGTTCAGTTCAAGATGGAGTTGTCTCCTCTCCTTAGGGGTAGGGCTTGCTGGGGTTATGCTAAGTCACCCCCAGGCTGTCCACCAGGGATAACTCATTGTTTTAGGCCCCTCAGTGTAGCTCAGTCTCATACAATAGATTTTTTCTCAAGATGGCGCCTAGTCACCGTCCTCTGAGATATGGAGCAAGGAAAAAGATACTTCTCCAATTTTGGCCCCCACAGTCAGGAAAAGCCACTGTCTCATCAAATCCCTAAAAGAGTTCAAGGACTTCAAAGATTGTGGGCTTGTCCTGTGGTACTATCAGTGTGATGCTCAGGATGTCTGGCTTACCTCTTTGAATGAGGGCTTCATTTGCCTTCCCTATGGGAAGCTGCAGCCGGAGATGTGTCTTGCTCACTCCTTCTTCCTGCTCAGCTCTGTTCTGCAACCTGGGACCCTCTCAAAATCTCCTCTCTTATTTCTGTGCTTTTTCTAGATCTTCTGTCTTTGGAAAACACTCCCCCCCTTTCTAATCTAACTCTTTTGTTTTACCATGTTATATGGAGGCTGCTTTTATTCCACCATCTTCAACTGGAAATCCTATTCACCATCTTCTTATTTCCTTCTTCTCATTCAACCTAGCTGCCTATTTCTTCCCCGCTTTCGTATACTGCATTTTGCCATTTTACTCATTTATAACTTTTACCTCCAAACTTAAGGGTGTTCATCTCATAACTTACACTATATTATTCTGTCTATCTTCATTCCTAAGTTGATTGGTAATGTATTACCAATGTATTAGTTGGCAAAAACCAATTTTAATTGTACAATAATTATATATGTGCTTTGGCTAGGTGATGATATTGCAATAGGTGCTTGCTTTCTAATCTGTGAAGGGTACTGGGGACTGAATCCTCCAGAGAAGGATGCTAATAAAGAAGACACACAAATAAATCCTGAACAAATTTCCACCCCAACAGATGAGTAAACCACAAAAAAGGAAAGAAGAAATATGAAAGGTAAGACACCATGACTCCTCCAAAATATCATAATTCCTCAAACATAGCCAAAGATACTTACACAATTGAAACGATGGACAAATAATTCAAAAGTCTAATCATAAAAATGATTAATGACTTTAAAGAACATACAAATAAACAAATGAACAAATTGAGAAAAATCAATCCAGGTTCTGGGTGAAAAATTCAGCAAAGTAACTGAAAATATGAAATAAAAAAGGAAATATTAGAAATGAAAAACATAATGTCAAGTAAAAACACAGTGGAATACATCATCAGCACAATAGATCAGACAGAATAAAGAATATTGGGATGGAAAACAATGTGGAGGCCATACTGCACTCAGGCATCAATACAAAGAAGAAAATAAATGAATATGACCATAACTCTCAAGAACAGTGACACACGATGAAGAGACCAAATTTTAGAATCCATGCGGTGGAAGAAGGGGCTGAGATCAAAACTGAAGGCATAGAAAGTCCATTCAATGAAATAATATCAGGAAACTTCTCAATACTAGGGGAAGAAGTGGATACCAAAACACAAGCAATATTTAAAACCCCAAACAAATATAACCAGAAAAGATCTTTTCCACATCACATTATAGTTAAAATGCTAAAACTAGAAAGCAAATAAATAATTCTAAAAGCTGCAAGAGAAAAATGCCATCTCACTTACAATGGGAAAATGATCAGAATAACATAAGACTTCTCATCGTTGTTGTTGTTAGGTGCCCTCAAGTCGGTATCCAACTCATAGCAACCCTTATAGGGTTTTCAATGGCTGAGTGCTTCGGGATTGCCTTGGGAGTAGATTGTCTCTTCTCCCAATTTTGTGGTGCTGGGAATTGAACTCGGGGCCTCAGAGACTGCAGTGCGGTGCTCTACCCACTGAGCTAAATCCCAGATCTGACAGGATCAGATGCCACAGGGCTACAGCTGCAGGCTACCTGAATGATAGTGAAGGGAAATTTATGACTGTCAGTTGATAGCACCACCAACAACAATGACATGATGTAGTAGGTTTATGGAATAACGAATAAAAATTAGAGTTAGAGAAAGAAAAGAGAAGGCTGGACGTATTTCTTTAGGTACAATGCACATACATTCTATATATACAAATTTACATATACATATTAGACTACTAAATATTTATAGTTTTTGCAAAATGATGGATGAAATTGTATTAGGTTTAAAGATAACTAAGCAAATAAATGAAGAAATTAGTAACCATGGAAAAGTGCATAGCTACACAATAAAGAAAATGTAGTCATGATGTTGTTGTTGGGTGCCATCTCGACTCATAGCAACCCTACATAAAACAGGTGGAATACTATTGTCAGTGCTTCTCTGCTATTCATAGGGCTTTCAATGGCAGATTGATTTTTGGGAGTGGGTTGCTAGGTCCTTCTCCCATGCCTATAGCAGCTGGTGTTCCCAGGGGGTCTCCTATCCAAGTATTAACCAGGCCTGACCCTGCTTAGCTTCCAAGATCTGATGGGATTGGATGCCACAGTGGTGCAGCTGCAGGCAGTGTAGTCATAGTGTATGTATAAATATATTATGTGGTTGAGCTGTGCACAGTATTTTTATAGTTATAATAACATGAACCACTAAATGTAGATTTAACCAAAATATTGTCTATAGCAATAGCAGGAAACTGGAGGAAGAGAACCCAGTGTGATCTCTGATTGTGAATTGCTGAATCCTCATGTATGTGCATAAAATACTTGAGTAATTACTTTGTGACTGCTGTACAATGTGCTGATTTACAATTGACTTCAGCCTGGCATGGAGCTCAGTTAACATCTATTCCAAGCTACTTCCTAACCAGCATCTCTGACTCAGAAGAAAACTGCTAAAAGCATGAAACGAAATTTACACAATCATCATCAGTCCTCACAAAGAACTGTTGATTTTCCTATGTAATTCCATTGTAAATTTTAATATTGGTTCCATCTGTTGTGTTAGCCCTTCGTCTCTGAGCCAAACACTGATAAAACTCATTCTTTGTAAGAGGCAAGAATGGAAACTTAAGATCACAGTTGATCCTAAATATAGCTTCCCAGAAAGAGACTCCAAATGGACAACTAGAGTAATGATTTGTTTGCTTTTGATGACTTCAAATGGTAGGAGTGTACCCAGACTGTGTACAACTGTGGCCAAATTCAGATTTGAAATGGATTCTTCCTCTAATCTTTGAGAGTGTTAATGTTTTGAGGGGGGGGCATAACAATTACAGAAATAGATTAGATTATTCTCTCTAAAACTCTTCAATCTGCAAGATAAAATGCCAAAGGAGTTTATAACATTCTTCTAGGATGTTCTATAAAAATATTTTAAAATATCAACTTTGACATAAAAATATGATTCTGAAACTCCTCACAGATCACACAAAAAATTATCTTTTGGTCTTTACTTGAATTTTGTATGTGTGCTGAGTAATTTCATCAAAGGCAAAAAAATAAAAATAAAAATAAAAAGAAGTGGAACATTTTGTTCAGAAAATAATTAAGTAATCTATCAAAATTAATTTATGTTGCTATTTCACTGATCCTAAAATGACCAAGCTTTACTTTCCGAAGAGGGGGAAAATACCCTGCATGATTCACTGACTAGACCTTTAGACAGTGGAGATAAGTGTCAATGTGAATCTTTGACTAAGACTTGAATTTCTGGCTGGGTGCAGTGGCGCATGCCTGTAATCCCGGCGACTCAGGAGGCAGAATCAGGATTGCAAATTTGAAACCAGAGGTAGTCTGCGTAAGTTAGCGAGACCCTGTCTCAAAAAGTAAAAAAATGGGTTGGGGGTGTAGCTCAGTGGTACAGCATTTGCAAAGCATGCAAATGCAAGGCCCTGGTTTCAACTCCCAGTACCACACACACACACACACACACACACACACACACACACACACACACACAAAAAAAAAAGACTTGAATTTCTATATTTTGTAGTTTTCAACTAGTGCTAAGCTAATAGACCTGCCCATGACATTAGTCTTATTTTGAATGTAATATTTATGTTTATTTTTCTTACGGGCTGGGGTTTAGCTCAGTTGGTAGAGCGCTGCTCTGCAGTCTCTGAGGTCCCGAGTTCGATTCCCAGCACCGCAAAAATGGGAGCGGGATGTGGCAGTACACTCTGAGGCAATCCAGAAACAATCTGCCATTAAAAACCCTATGAGGGTCGCTATGAGTTGGACTCGACTAGATAGCACCTAACAACAACAACATTTTTCTTAAGATTCATTCTTGAATTCTAATTCTCTTAAAACATACTAATGTCTTTTTCTAAAGAAATCATAAGTGTGATTTTCTTATAGAATCATGAGCAATTTTCTTATCACTATGAGACTCTATTACAGAGATTGATTTATAAAAAAGAATCAAATGCTATCTATAATTCCTAGTATTTTAAGAAGATAATTTCAACCTTTTATAAAGTACACATGAAGATATTATTTTCCACTTCAGAATATATTCATATTCTCAGTGGGATAACAAATGGTACTGGTGTTTTAAAAATTCAATATCATCCCCAACTAAAGGACTTGTAAACTATGACCCACATGTTAGATTAACAAAGATCAGTGGATATGATTTATAGCTACTGAAGTCAGACTTTTCAAAAGTATTATTGCTCTTAAAAATATAGGCATTCAAATCCTGGGTAGAAAATAATGAGTGTGAAAGAAAGTTTGGGAATTAACAGACACTTGAAAATATCTGGAGATCCTGAAAATAAACTGGTAGCCTAGGTATTCTTTAAAAAGAAATTAAAGGAAAAGAAAAAGGAAGGAAGAAAAAAACAAAGGGATGGAGTGCTGGGGATGTATCTCAGTGGTAGAACACTTGGCTACCATGTGGGAGGCCCTGGCTTCTATCCCCAACATTGAAAACCCAACAACAAAAAAGGAAAAATAAAGACACATACATGGGTCATTCATTTATTTCATAAATTAATTTAGGTAAAATTACTTTTTCTGGAGAATAAATGAGCTGAAAGATTAGAATAATGCTTGGTATATAATATGTGCTTATGATTAAGAGCAGATGAACTTGAACAGATGAAATAAAGTAATACTATAGTGATGATTTATCTGAATTCAGCAAAAAGTAGCTACAAGAAAAAAGCTTCTTGAGGTGACATAACAGCTGTAGGATATTCATCTATGAAGCCAGATTTTACAGTTTATCATTATCCTACAGAATAAATACTGATCTGTTTATTATGAAACCCTCATTTGTAATGAATCCTGCAACCTGTTAGCCACATTTTTTACTGTGCTTAATTAATAAGTCCTAATATTAGTAGTCTCTCTTTGCCTACACTTTTCTGAAACAGTACAATGCCTTGAAATTATGAGTAATATGAAACCAGATTCCTATAAAAATAAATTGTGTAGGAAAACTTATCAGTCTTATAACATGCATTTTCAATGTATATTAGCCCTTACAAGTACAAACAGATTCCAAACTTCTAAAAAATTATCTTGAGTAACTGAGATTTTTATATTTTCACATGAGTTGGCTTAATATATATACATAAGAAAACATTTATTGAAAGCTTGATATGTAAGACATTGTCCTTGAGTCTGAGAGTTCAAAGGTGCAGGAGGTAGAGACAGGGCTTTTCAAGAACTCACTTATTCTGCATGACAAAAGCATAGAATCAAGTGGAAGCTATAGAGAATGAGAAGTTCTGGGTTAGGAAGACATGTTGTGGAAACAGAGAAAGGTATAATTCATTTTGTTTGAAAGAAACCAGGAGAATTTCCGAGTGCACATTTTATCCTAGATAAATGTTGAAGGATAAGTAAAAACTTGACAAGTAGACAAGGCAGATATGGGAATGCAGGTAGAAAGAACATCATGAGCAGTGGCTGAGAATCCTGATTATGAAGTTTAAGATGAGTGGTTTAGTGTTGTGGGAATACAGAACACTGATGACAGCAATCAGTTATAGACCTAGTCAGGAGGAGAAAACCAGGAAGATATAACATCATAAGGAATTTGAAGTGTTAGTTAGAATGGTGTTTGCCTGCTATGTATGAAAAGAGATTGAGTAAAAAATTTCAAGGAAAGAAGCCACATTAGACCTCTAGATTGAAGTGGTTTCAGAATTAGAAAAGAATGAAAGCAGGGAAGCCCATAAGGGGCTCATTTAATTAAAATGAGCATATTTAATGACTGACTTGTAAAGACCAAAAAGCAGAAAAATAAAGAATGGCTTATGTTTCTAAAGCATAATGTATCAGTTAGTTTTTACTAACAAAATACCCTCAAATTAAATGGCTTACAAACAACAATTATTTGTTCTCATGAATATGTCAGTCAGTTGAGCATTTCTCCTGGAGTAGGCTTGGCTTAACTGATCTAGGCTGGGTTTGCTTGTGGGTCTGCAGTCAGTTGCTAAGGGAGTTGGGGACTAGCTGATCTCAGATAGAATAAGCTGGGATGGCTAGCCTCTGTTCTGTATAATTTCTTAGTCTTCAGCAAGGTAGTCCAGGTTTTTGTACATGGAGTTTGGGCAGGGTTTACTCACAGGATCATGTAATGACAAGAAGCCTTGGGCTTAGTACTAGTACATCACTTCCCCCACATTCTATTAGTGAAATTAGGTCACAGGCCAGCCTGCTTTGAAGATGGGGAAGCATACTATACTTCTTGATACAAGGAACCACAGAGCCACATTGCCATATTCCTGATTCAGGGAGGAGAAAAACCACAGGCATTCTGTGAAACATCAGTTGCAGATGCATTCATAGGAAGAGAAAGCATAGATGGTGGATCGGTTTAGAAGGTGAAAATGATATCTGTGGATATTATCAAGCTCCACTGGATCATCTGGAGATAGTGATAAACTGAATTCAGGGAAGGTAAAGTGACTTGCACAAGTTACGTAATTACTTTGAGATATGTTACACCTAGACCAAGGACTCAGTCTGTAATCTAACATTCTTTCCTGCTAATTTTTATTTTTACTTTTTTAAGAGTCTCACTAGGTAGCCTGGGTTGGTCTTGAACTTGTGATCCTCCTGCCTCTGTCTCCTGACTGCTAGGATTATAGGTGTGTGCCACCACACCCAGATGATTGTTTATTTCTTGATTTTCTCTCATCTCTTCTTCCTTCTTTTCTTCTCTCCTTTTCTGTCACCCTCTCTCTCTCCCTTCTTCCTTCTCTCCGTCCCTCCCTTCCTTCTCCTTCCTTTTGTCCTTCCTTCCTTCCTTCCTTCTCTTCCTTCTCTTCCTTCCTTTTCCTCCAGTCTTTACCAAATACCTAATATGTGACAGATGCTTTCAGTGTGGACAAAAAAGTTGGACTTTCTTTTGAATTAGCTAGCTCAAATTCTACTACAGTGTCATTAATAAGAACACTGACCACCATCCTCATGTAAGAAAATATTTATCTGTTTTGAGCTTTAATCTGGTGAAAATCTAGTCAACCACCTTTATTGCTCTTTGGTAAATAAATGAATACCATAGAGAGGCAGATTGAATATAATTAATTACAATGTACTTTTTGTAACTTAACTGAACCTTCCCCTCCAGAAGCAGATATTAGAATCTACTGTGTGTGTCTGTGAGTTAGAATATGTGAAGTTACTGTTTTAGCTAACTGATGATAAGAAACTGACAAAGAATGCTATTATTTACCACAATTACTAGAGTTTTAAGATTGATGTGTTTAATATCTCAACTAAAATAGATTTAAAAGCATAATGTTTCATTGACCATAGGCATGACTTTTTGTTTTAAACAAAGACCATGCTAATTAGGCATAAAAGGTGTTTTTCAAATATGTGCAATGTTTATATAAGAAATAACTCTACAACTCATTCCTAGATCAGATATTAATTTGTTTGCTAGGAGGTATACAAGAGGGTCTCAATCTTGAATAAATCACTGATGGAGATTGAATTTCAGATTTGCTCCTGTCTATTGAATATTGCTGCTTATAGAGCATTTCCTAGAAAAAGAAGATAAGCAAGTCCCTCTTACTGGTATTAAAAACTATACCCTCAAGAGCAGCTGAGATTCCAGAAGAGTTCATGTATTTATCATTTACACACACACACACACACACACACACACACACACACATATATGCAAGGTTTTCTTCAGACTCCTGCATCTTAGTGATCACATTACTTACAAATATCTCTATTTGGATTCAGAAAATATATTTAAATTTAAAGGCTATGTCCGTTTTTTTACATTTCAATTAAATTTTTTAAATATTTAATTAAAGAGGAATACAAACTGAGTGAGAGGGCTCATGCCTGTAACCCCAGCGACTCAAGAGGCTGAAGCAGGAAAATCAAAAGTTTGAGGCCCAGAGGCAACCTGTGCAATTTAGTGAGACACTGTCTTAAAATATTAAAAAAGTAAAAAATAAGCTGGGGGCAGTACAGCTCAGTGGTAGAGCACTTGCAAAATACACATGAGGCTCTGAGTTCAATCCTTGAGTAGCATAAAAGAATTAATAAAAAGAAAAGAAACAATATAAAATATTCCAAGTAGCAATGACATTTTCATTTTATAGTTTTAGTTAAATATAAAACATACATTAGTAAAGAAAAAAGAAGATAGAAAAGAAAGATCAAATGAAAAAAAATAGGCACTATTGTTTAAGCATGAATTACAACCTGTATATGTTTGGGAAAGTGGCAGATCAACGCAAAAGAGGAAAACCCTCCACCAGATGGATTGACACAGTGTCTGCAACAATGGGCTTACACATCAATAAGATAGTTTTCCTGGCACAGAATCGGCAAGTATTTCGATCTGCTGTATATAGGGTCGCTATGAGTCAGACTTGACTGGACGGCACCTAACAACAACAACATATTATTTAAGGACTGGAGCTATACCACTGTGGCATCTGATCCCTGTGGTGTCTGATCTCATCAGATCTCAGAAGCTAAGCAGGGTCAGACCTGGTTATTACTTGGATGGGAGACTGCCTGG
Organism: Pedetes capensis; assembly: GCA_007922755.1. Taxonomy (NCBI): domain Eukaryota; kingdom Metazoa; phylum Chordata; class Mammalia; order Rodentia; family Pedetidae; genus Pedetes; species Pedetes capensis. Next base: position 62,898 of record VMDO01004620.1, on the reverse strand, counting down.
GAACAACAGGTACTGTAGACTTGGGGCAAAGACCCAGCAATCCACTCCCAAAAAACAATCTGCCATTGAAAACCCTATGAATAGCAGAGAAACACTGACAATAGTGTTTCACCTGTTATACACAGAGCTGCTATGAGTCAGACACAGACTCTATGGCACCTAACAACATAGTATTTATATTTTTACAATGCTTTTCTAGCACATCTAATTGAGAAATCTTATATCCATGCTAAAAGCAAGAAAAGCATATATTCCTCCTAATAGGATTTGATATATCTTGTCCTTTTAACCAACTTGTCCAGTCATTTTATATAGATCTAGAATCCATTGTGCACAGAATACATATACGAACATGCACATATGTGCATATATGTGTATATTAGATATAGCAGTTCTGGGCCTTTGCACATGCTAGGCAAATGCTCTAGCCAACTACACTGATTCTTATGACTTTTTCCCAATCTATTCTTTTAGCAAACAAACCATAACTTTTGGCATGTCTTACTTTCTTGATAGATTTTTTTCCTTAGCCAGAGTTCCATAAGTTTGGCTCAATCGAAAATGAATGAGCAGAACCTCAATGAGACCTACCTCATGCTAGAGGGCAGAACCACAATGAAAGCAGCAGTCTCATTCCATATTTCAGCTGCTCCTCAACTCACGGGAAAAACTTCGGTACTAACATGTTTCTATTTTCTATTATTCACACGGAGGTAAGATAAGTTGCAGATGGGTAAAAATATTCATGGGTAAAGATCTGTAAGTATGACTCCAAATTTCCACATCAGAGTTTTCAGGAAGGAGGTGAATGAGAAAAAGAAAGTAGAGGAGAAAGAAAAGAATGAATAGAAGAAGAAGCAGGGGAAGGAAGAGGAGGAGGAGAAGAGGAGCAGATAGAAGGGAAAGATGATATCTTAGAAGCTGCTCTAATGCTTCTAGCCTCTGGCAACATGAGTCCTATGATGAGGAAGCGTCACGGAAGTGAGTCTTCCTGGGAGGTCCAAGAAAGCTATATAAATCCACACAAACACCCATAAGCAGGTTTGAGTGATAAAAGAAAATAGCAAAATTTTACTGGACAATTTTGACATCACGGACGTTTTGACATCACAGCTTAAAAGGGTGTTATTCTTATATCATGTAAGATTATTAAATTCTTTTGTGGGACATAAAAGAAATGAACTGTCATTGTTAGGTACTATCAGATAGGGTCCTATTCATAGTGACTCTGTGTATAACAGAACAAAACACTCCCTCCCCCACACTGTGCCATACACGTGAGAGTTTTTATTTTGAGACTATTGTTAGGTCACTGTGTTTCTTCTCATTTGGAGTCATGCCATCTTAGCAAAAGGAGGTCCCAAGGGCTATACTCCATTCCCATCATGAAGGTCAACTCTACTTTGAGGAGGCAACTCTTCCCCAGTCATTTCATGACTGTTTTCCAGCCTAGGGAGCTCATTTTCTGGCACTATATTTGACAGTGCTTTTCTGCTATTATAGTGTTTTCCATTGTTAATTGTTTCAGGAGTGGGCTGCTGGCTCCTTCTCCCTAGTCTGTCTTAATCTGGAAGCTCAGCTGCCACCTGTCCACCATTGGTGGCACTGCTGGTATCTGAGATACCAGTGGCATAGCTTTCAGCATCACAGCAATAAGGAAGCCTGCACATCATGACAAGCTGACAGACATATGTGGAGGGAGAAACAAACTAAACAGAGAAATAAATCTCAGTAGAGAAAGGAAGCAACTTGTGAGAATCATTTGACTCAGATAAAGCCCGTGCAGCCTAAGTATGCTGGGGGTAGATAGGAAGGGAGAAAATGACTAAGTAAGCACTCAATAGTCTGTTGTTGTTGTTGTTGTTGTTGTTGTTGTTGTTATTAGGTGCCCTCAAATCGGTGTCTGACTCATAGAAACCCTCTGTACAACAGGTGAAACACTATGATTGTCAGTGGTTTTCTGCTAGTCATAGGGTTTTCAATGGCTGATTGTTTTTTGGGAGTGGGTTGCCTTCTCCCAAGCCTATAGCACCTGGTGTTCCTACGTGGTCTCCCATCGAATTACCACCCAGGCTGGAAACCACTTAGCTTCTGAGATCGGATGCCACAGTGCTATGGATGTAGGCTTGGACACTAAGTACTGTCCACTCTTCTGTGATCTCCATTCTGCTTGCATGTGCCCTATTGGAGATATGCAGAAGAATTCCAGAGCTGCTCAGCAAATTGCCAATGAGCAGTGGCTGGTGGTCAGGAATCCTTGAACTCATGCCTGTCTGAAAGGGGAAGGAGATCATTTCTGGCTGGCAAGGCAGGCTGACACGGCAGACAGAGGGGAAGGGTCCGCAGATACTGTGTGACCCTGGCTCCAGGACCTGTCGCAGGGATCAAGGGCTCACTCCATTTCAGATCCTCTCTCCTGCCCTGGCTCCTTGCGGCCCCACTTAGCACACAGTGGTGCTTGAACATCTTCCTTTGGCTTGAGAAACTTTCTATTCCATGGTCTTAAGAATAATTTGCTTGAAGCACAGGGGGAGGCCACTGGGACTTCAGGGAAATATCCCGTCACAGAAGAAATAATTGCACCCATCTGGTGCATCTCTGGATCAGGGAAAAAATATACTAAGCAGTTCATCACATTCATGTTAAGATTTTTTTAGATATAGCAAGTTGAATCATACTCTGGGGTGCTGCTGCTGGCCACTGGTACTAGTTATTCAGCTTATTTTGATGGTGCAAGCTGTCACCAAAATGGTCACATTTTATTCTTGTTGCTCGGGTGCCATTGAATGGGGTCTGACTCATAGCAATCCTCATAGGGTTTTTCAATGGCTGATTGTTTCGGGATTGCTGCATCCTTCTTCTTTTTTTTTTTTTTTTTTTTTTTTTTGTGGTGCTGGGGATCAAACCCAGGTCCTCAGAGAGTGCAGAGAAGCACTCTACCAACTGAGCTAAACCTCAGCCCTCACATTATATTCTTAGCTATCTGAATATCATGATGGTCACCATCTTCAAACACATGCATGAAATGTCCCACCACAACTTCATGTCTGTGACACACTTTCTCCTGCTCTTATAATTTAAGGTTTTACCCAACTCTATTATTTTGTGGGAGGCAATAGTCTGACACTTAATAATGTACGAAGCTCCCATTGCTGTGTCTTAAATGCTATATCCCTAGACAGAGAAACAGAAATCAACGTTTCCTTTTGAAACTTTCCATCTCTCCCAATGACTCCAATGTAAGGTCTCAAAGATGTACATGAATATTGTCCTCATCATGTGTAAGGTTTGTTCAGTATGTTGGACATGTCTAAAAAAAAGATTTGCTGGACACTAAATCACATGTGAATAAAGAAAGAAAAGCCAAGTTTCCAGCTAAACCTGATAATTCCATTACTCTCTCAAATCATCTCCAGGCAGGAAAATTTGTGTTTAGAATGCTAAAATAATGGAGCTATGTTATTCTAGACTACTAAAAATAACACACACAAATAAACATTTTAGACCTTTAATTCATGTACTTGATTAGGTGACTGGGCAGCAATAAATTCCACTGTCAAGTGGTCACATCTTACTTTTAAATAGAGTCTTTGTGAAGAATCTGGGATTTAGCATACATAATGTAACTTTCAGTCTTGGTCACTTGACATCCTCTGGTCTCCCACAAATAAATCTTGAGAATCTGATTAAAAATTTCAAGCAGATACCTAAATATCCTTGACCTCAAGCCTGTGAAGGTTATTATCTTTCCTTAAACTCTTATTAAGAAAAGATAGAACTGAAAATAAGGAATAAAGGGGATTCCCACCAGACCCAAGGAAAGTGGGCAGCTCTTTGGGCTCAGCTGTGTGGGAGTAAGGGGATAGTTGCTGTCTGGTTCAAAAACTTCAATATGCTAATTCCTTTTGTGTACATTTTACTAAATGTTTTCAGGTGTACCAAACCTTTTATAAATCTTCACATTAGATTTCAATCTTGTCACAGATTGTATGATTCCCCATTATATATTAGATTTTACATATAGGATAATTCGGTGGCATAAAAATAAAAATCCTGTCTATACAATTACTACCACGTGTCTGTCAGCTTGTCCTGCTGTGGAGGCTTGTGTGTTGCTGTGGTGCTGAAAGCTATGCCACTGATATTTCAGATATTATCAGGGTCACTCATGGTGGACAGATGGCAGCTGAACTTCCAGACTAAGACAGACTAGGGAGAAGGACCCAACAGCCCACTCCTGAAGCAATGAACCATTGAAAATCCTATCAATAGCAGAGGAACACTGTCAATATAATGCTGGAAAATGAGCCTCCCAGGCTGGAAGACATTCAGGAAAATGACTGAGGAAGAATTGCCTCCTCAAAGTACAGTCAGCCTTAATGATGGGAGTGGAGTAAAGCCCTTGGGATCTCCATTTGCTGATGTGGCACAACTCAAAATGAGAAGAAATACAGTGGCTGCAACATTGGGCTCAAACATAGAATGATTGTACATAGCACAGTGTTGGGTAGTGTTCCCTTTTGTTGTACACAGGGTCATGATGAGTTCGACCCAACTCATGGGACCTAACAACAACAACATACAATTGTAGTCTAACTAAACATAAGTGCGCCCTTTTGTCACAGTGTTCATTGTTTTAACACCATGGATGCATAATTGTAGCATAATTAACAAATTGTTTAAAATGTGAAACAAATAATCCAATAAGACCAATTTCCATTAACAAGCACACAGACACTTTTTAAAAGAACCTGTTACTTGGGAAAAAGAAAAAGGATCATAGTGTGTCCTGTGCTCACCATCATCTCATTTACTGTGTACAGCCTCCTCCTATCTGCTCTCTTTCCCTCTGCCCTAGCTGTCCCTTGTAATATACACTGTACTAAGACGTCATAAATGGAATATTTCTACCACGAGCATATATATTCACCAGTCTCATGCTCTGGAAAAGCTTAGCTGACACTTGATGAAGTGACAAGTGACTTGGTAATGATGACATAATTCCTAGGCAGTTTTTTAAAAGGAAAACTCACAAAGTCAATGTCTGTAACATAGATTGTGAATGTCAATTGGGTTGATGAAATGTGAATTACATCATTTGCAATGTAATGCCCTAGTCACAAGGTTAAATTAAATATAAATTTAGAAGAAGAAAGAAAACAAATGTCACTCCCATAGAAACTAAATGATCTACTGATTATGAAATGAGACAAAATCAAAGATTTATACAATATAAATCTTTCTTTCAGGACTGGGTGATGAAACAGCACCTCATTTTAAAAGTGGAGATTTGTTTGATTATTCAATTAAATAATCAACAGCTGTTTATTACTGCCTAAAACATGTATTATTCATTTAAAATAGCTGGACTTTCTGAAGTCCCTATAAACATTCTAATATTATGTGAGTAAGTAGTGTGATTTATCTGAAGTCCATTTATCTGCAGTCCATTTATCTGAAGTTCCTTAACAATTCTTGGAAGAAAAAAACTATTGAAGACACTATTCACAGAGTCACTTTCCTTTTATTTTATACATGCATGACTACAATGGAAATAGAAAAATCCAATAGTTCATGGAAACAACAAACTATTCTATACTATCTATAATTGTAGTTGTTTTGGATGCTTTAGAAAATACAAGTAATCTAAGCACTCATTACTCAGTAAGGTCTTTGTTGTTGTTAGGTGCCATCGAGTCGGTATCTGACGCATAGCGACCCTCATGGGGTTTTCAATGGCTGACTCTTTCGGGATTGCCTTGGGAGTGGATTGCCAGGTCCTTCTCCCATTTCTGCAGTGCTGGGAATTGAACTCGGGACCTCAGAGACTGCAGCACACTGCTCTACCAACTGAGCTAAACCCAGCCCCAGTAAGGTCTTTACCAACTGATTAATAGATCCTAATTGTCAATAGTCAAGGAATCAAAGTTTAGAACTTATTTCTAAAATGTATTATTAAAAGTAAATCCCAGCTGGGCACTGTGGCATCCCTTGCAATCCCAGTGAACTCAGGAGGCTGAGGCAGGAGAATTAAGAGTTTGAAGCCCGAGGGAGTATGCACAATTTAGCAAGACCCTGTCTCAAAATAAAAAATAAAAGATAAAAAAGAGTTGCAGATGCAGCTCAATGGCAGAGCACTTGCCTAACAGGTGCAAAGCCCTAAGTACTGCAAAACAAATAAATGAACAAAAAAACTAAGGCCCTTTACAAATAATTGGACTTTGAATGTAAAACTGAGATTTATAGTCACTCTGATAGTAATCTTAGAATGAACAGTTCCACAAAGAGTTTACTCATTAGCCCGTCATTGTCTACAGAATAAAGTTCAAAATCTTTTCTTCCTGGAATTCAAAGACTTCCACAATTTGGATTAATTTTTTTTTTCCCAGTCCTTGAGGGTTGAACCCAGGGCCTTGTTACATACTTTGCAAGTGCTCTATCACTGGGCTACACCTCTCAGGCCATTTTTTATTTTTTGAGTCCAGGTCTCGCTAAGTTATGTTAGCTGCCTCTGGCCTGAACTTGTGATTCTCCTGCCTCCACCTCCAGAGTCACTGGGACTAGAGGTGGGCGCCACCACATTCAGTGCTAAATGCAACGTTCTAAAGTTGTTGTTGTTGTTGTTGTTGTTGTTATTATTATTTTGCTATTTCAATTGAAGTAGCTTGTGCTGGAGCAAGATTCAAACAGTAACTTTTTCTTACTAGTTCCCTAACTTCATCTTTAAGAGACTACTTTTTAGAACAGTTTTGGGCTCACACTAAAACTTCAGAGTCCCCAGGCCCAAGGCTTTCGTCATTAATAAGAACTACACAGCAGAGTGGGACATTTGTTTCAACTGATGAACCTGAACTGACGTATCCATCAAAGTCCATGGTTTTCATCAGAGTTCACTCTTAGTGCCTTGTCATCTATGAGTTTTGACAAAGATATAATAATATGTATCCACTATTATAGTATTATATGCAATAATTTCATTGCACTAAAAATTCTCTGTGTTCTACCTATTCACTCTGTTCTCCCTCAAACCCCTGGCAAACACCAATCTTTTTATTGTCTCCCTAGTTCTGTCTTTTCTAGAATGTCATATAATTTGATCAGAGGGTATGCAGTCTTTTTAGATTGACTTAGTAATGTGCATTTAAGATTTCTCCCTGTATTTTCATGGCTTGAAACATCATTACTTTTTAGGACTAACTAATATTTTATTGTCCTGGCATATCGTGCATATTTGTCCATTCACCTTTTGAAGGACATTTTGATTGCTTGCAAGTTTCAGCAATTGTGAATAAAGTTGCTATAAACATTTGTGTGCATGTGTCACTTTGGACACAACTTTTCAACTCATCCAGATAAATACCAGGGAGCACAATTGCTGTCTCATAGTTTTGTACAAAACTCTTAAACAGTCTTCCAAAGTGCTATAGCTTTTGCATTCCTACCAGCAATGAACGAGAGTTCCTGTTGCTCAGCATTTATTGTTGTCACTGTTTGGGATTTAGGGATTCCAACTGGCATGTAACTATATCTCATTGACATTTTCATTTGAATCCCTTAATGTCATATGATGTTAAACACATTTCATGTACTTATATGCTATCAGTATGTCTTCTTTATTGGTGTGTCTGTTCAGACATTTTGCCCATTTTTCTTAATGCAGTTTATTCATCTTTTATTGTTAAATTTTTGTGAGTTCTTTGTATATTTTGGACAACAGTCTTCCATTAGATTCATCTGCCAAAATATTTTTTCTCAGTCTGTGGCTTATCTCCTCATTATCTGCATAGTGCCTTTTGCAAGTAGAAGTTTATAATTTTAATGAAGCCCAGCTTATCAATTCTCTTTTTTTTAAGGACTATGTTATTGGTGTTATGGCCCCAAGGTTATTTCCACAGCCAGGTTCTTCTAGATTTCCTCCAATAAGTTTCATACCTTTGTTATCTCCAATAAGTTTCATACCTTTGCATTTAAGTCTATGATCTATTTTCATTTCATTAATGTCAAAATTGTGAGAATAGTAGCTAGATGCATTTTTAAATGTTAATGTCCAGTTGTACCAGGACTATTTGTTTAAAAAAGACTGTTCCATGCAATGCTTTTACCTTTTTCAAGATCAATTGTCTATAGTTATGTGGTTCTATTCCTTGGCTCTCTGTTCTGTTCCATAGATGTCTCTATGTACACATTTACCAATACTGCACTGTCTGAATTGCTATAAATTCATAATAAGTCTTGGAGTTGAGAAGTGTTGGTCCTTTGAGTTGGTTCTCCTTCAATATTGTTTTGTCTATTCTCGAACTCTTGTCCCTTCATATAAACTTTAGAATCAGATTATCAATATCCATAAATTAATTTGCTGGTATTTTGATACAGATTACATGGAATCGAAAGAAAAAGTTCGGAAGAAATTGACAGTATTGAGACTTCATTTCCATGAACATGGGATAGCTATCTCTCCATTTATAACTGTACCTCAGCACTTGAAATGGTCCATGCTTGAACATTTCAGTCCTTGACCAATATTCCCTAGAGAATTCTGGCTCTGTGTTTGACCACTGCTCAGCACTTGACCACTGTGGTAAAACTCACATGAGATGCCACACTTATCCATGATGCTTCTGAGTGAAATAAAGAGGAAAGCATCACTTCATGCATCAATTATAAGCAATAAAGGCTGGTCCTGGTGCTGTGTTCATGAGCTTATGGATTTTTTTAAATGTAAGTATACATACACATACCATATAGTTATCATGGTACCCAAAAATCTAGTACTAAAAGTGAGGGGAAAAAAAGAAAGCAGTAAGAACAAGTGAATTTTTAAAATAATTTATTGCTAACTATGTGAGCTGCATATATGTGTCATAATTAGCTGTTCACCACAGTGCTGGAACCAATAAATATAATTACATTATTTCTGATGGGATAAAAGTACTTAGCACTCAAACTGATCCACATTCCACCAGGCTTCCAGGATGGATTGTGGTTGAATGCCAAGGTACTACTGTATTCAGTTCATCTTTGATTTCATTTATCAGAGTTCTGTAGTTTTCCTCATGAGGATTTTGTACTTACTCTGTTACAGTTATGCCTAAGTGTTCAGTTCTTTTGAGTTTTAATGTAAATGTGATCTGTGAACTAAAGCACTTTTTTCTTCCTTCTCGATTAGTATAAGTGTCCTCCCTCTTTTGTAGTCTTACTGTATTAGCTAGAACTTTCAGTACACACAGTGTTGAAGAAGAGTTGTTGTTGGGTGCCATCAAGTCAGTGTCCGACTCATAGTGACTCTACATACAACAGGTGAAACACTATTGTTAGTGCTTTTCTGCTATTCATAGGGTTTTCAATCGCTGATTGTTTTTTAGGAGTGAGTTGATGGGTCCTTTTCCCAAGCCTACAGCACCTGGTGTTCCCAGGTGGTTTCCCATCCAAGTACTAGCCACTTCCAACCCTGCTTAGCTTCCGAGACCTGACAGGATTGGATGTACAGTGGTACAGCTGCAGGCAATATTCCTTTGTTATCCTTTTAATGTCCTTGTGATCTGTAGTGATAGCCCCTCTTTTATTTGTGATATTAGTCACATATGTCCACTATTTTTTGATTAATTGGCTAGAGAATAATTGATTTCCTTGATCTGTTCAAACAACTAGCTTTTGGTTTCATTGATTTATTTTCTACTAATTTCCTGTTTTCAATTTCAATGATTTCTACTGTAGATATTCTTTTCTTTTACTTGGTATTTAAAGTGTTCTTTTTTTCCAGTATCCTAAGATATAAGCTTGGATGATTGAATCATTTTTTGTAACATACACAGTCAATGATATACACTTCCCTTTAAGCACTGCTTAACATAAATTGCTGCATAACATAAATTTTGTGAAGTTGTATTTTCATGTAGTTAAAAATATTTAAACATTTCTCTTGATATTCATTTCATATCTATGTTATTTTCAAATGTGTTTTTTAAGCTCCAAGTATTTGGGAATTTTGCAGTCATCTTTCAGTAATCGATTTGTAGTTTAATTTTGTTGTTGTCATAGAATGGACATTGTATGATTTCCATTTTTTTTAAGTTTGTCCAAGTGTGTTTTTATGATTCAGAATGTGGTCTACCTCAGTCAGTGTATCATGTAAGAATAAGAATAATGTATATCATGTTGCTGGCCAATTGATAGATTTAATTATATCCAGTTAATTGATTATATTGCTGAGTTGGACTATTTATTACTGATTTTCTGCCTGCCAGATTTGTCCAGTTCAAACAAAAGAGCACTGAAGTTTCCAAACATAAATGTAGATTCATTTTTTCTTTTTACAGTTCTATTAGTTTTTACTCACATATTTTGGTCTCAGTTCTTGGGCACAGATATATTAAACTGTTATATCTTCTTGGTAAATTGACAACTTTATAATGTAATACTCCTCTTTATCCTTGATAACTTTCCTTGCTCTGACATCTGTCCTTCCAAAATTCACATAGCTGCTTCTACCTTTGATTAATTTTAGCAAAGTACAACTTTCTCCATCCCATTATGCAAGCTATATGTGCCTTTATAATTAGTGTGGCTGTTTTTTTGTTTGTTTGTTTTTGTTTTTTTTGTTTGTTGGTACTGGGGTTTGAACCCAGGGCCTTGTGCCTGCATGCTCTGCAAGTGTGGACCACTGAGCTGCACCCCCAGCCCATTTTTTTGCTTTCTGAGACAGGGTTTCACTAAGTTCTGCAGACTGCCTCTGGTCTTGAACTTGGCGATCCTCCTGCCTCTGCCTCCCAAGCCACTGGGATTGCAGGCGTGCACCACTGCACCGGCTAGTGTGGCTGTTTTTTTAAATACACTTGGATAAACTCTTAATAACTGCATTTAACCACTGATATTCAAAATGACTATTAATATAATGGTTTAATATGTATTTTTTTTCTGTTTTTTACTTATTGCCTTTGTTCTTTTTTCCTATTTTCTTCTACCCTTTTGACTTTTGTGGCTTTAAAAGAGCACTTTATATGATTTCATTTTTCCTCACTTTGAGGCATTTCAATTGTACTTCACTCTTTCTCCTTTTTTATATTTTTAGTTCTTGAGATTTCAATGCACATTTACAACTAAGTCCACTTTTAAATAACAACTTATAATAACAAAGTAATAGTAATTCCTCCCTCCCTTCTGTCACTGATATTGATTTAATTTACATGTAGGTCTAACATCATAAGCATATATATGTGTGTGTGTATCCTGAGAGTATGAGAACATATTATGAATAAATTGTTGCTATTATTATTTTAAACAAACAGTTATATATCAGTTAAGAATAGGAACTTTTTTTCATTTTACTCTTCCTCACTTACTGATTCTCCAGTGCTTTGCTTTTATTTATCTCATTTTCCTTTTCTTTAGAGAACTTCTTTTAAAATTTATTACTTAGTAGGTGTACTAGAAATATTTTATCAATTTTGTTAGTCTGAGAATGTCTTTATTGCTCCTTCAGTTTTGAAGGATAATTTTGCAGGGTATAGAATTATAGGTTGTTGAGGGTCCCCCTCCCCTTTTCAACACTTTAAATATTTTGTTCCTTTCTCCTGTTGTTTGCATAATTTCTGAGAAGTTGGATGTAATTACACACACCCACATGCATACACACACACCCACACACACACCCCCACACCCCCCCACACACACATTATTGAGACTGGATCTCACTGCTAGGTAGCCCAGGCTGGGCATGAATTCCTGTTTCTGTCTCCTGAATGCTGGGATTACAGGTATGCACTGCCATGACTGGCAAAGTAGATTTTTTTTCCTTCTGCCTATTGTCAATACTTTTTCTTTCCTTTTTATTTCTTTCTTTGCTTTGCTGCTGCTGCTGCTGTTGTTTTTCAGTACTGGGGACTGAGGAGCGCAGGACCTCGAATATACTAGGCAAGTACTCTATCACCACTGAACTGCACTCCCAGCCCCCTTTTTCATTTTGAGATAAAGTCTCACTAAATTGCATAGGCTACCTCTGGCCTCAAACTTGCAATCCTCATACCTTAGCCTCTAGAGTCACTGGGATTACAGCCATATACCACAGCACCTGGCAAGACTTTTTCTTTATCCTTGATTTTCTGTGGTTTTCATAAGTATGGGTATAGTTTATTTAGGTTTTTGTTATTTGCACTTCATCCTGTATAGAGTTTTCTGAGTCTTCTGAATCTGTGGTTTGTTATCAAACCATCAATTTGGAGAAATTCTCAGTCATTATTGCTTTGACTGTCCCTTCTGATTTTTCTATTGTCCTCTAGTGTCACTCTTATGTGTATGCTATACCTTTTATAGTTGTCCCATAGTTCCTGAATATTTTGTGGGTTTTTTTTTTTTTCTGTTTGATTTTCAGTTTTGGAGGTTTCTATTGTTATGTCTTTAAGCTCAGAAACTGTCTCCTCAGATATATCCAATCTACTACTGAGCTCAGGAAAGGCACCCTTCATTTCATCAACATTGTTTTTGATAGCTAGTACTTCTTTTTGGATTATTTTTTAGAATTTCCATCTCTGTGCTTACTTTGCCCATCTGCTTTTGGCTGCTGACCATGTCATCTTTGAAGATTCTTCGGTATATAAACCATAGTTGTTTTAAATTCCCACTCTGACCATCTCAACATTCCTACTGTGTATCAGAGTCTGGTTCTGGTGCTCACTTGGCCCCTTGAACTGTGCTGTTTACCTTTCAGCATGCCCTGTTTTGTTTGTTGTTTTGTTTGTTTTGTTTTTCACCATAGTTTGATGTAATGTACAAAGTAAAAGCAATTGTAGTATACTGTCATTTGTTAATGAGGTTGGGAAGGAGGAGGAGGACGGGGAGGAGGAGGAGCATGAAAGGAGTTCTACCCTCTACCTTCAGTGACCTTGCCCCTCTGGGCTGTGAACGTGACAATTGCCTTTCAGTTTTTTCTCCCCTTCTCCCCTCCATGATGGCAGAAGAAGGTTAGAGGTTCTGGAGTTGGATATTTTCCTTCCCCCACATAGAAGACTCCAGGGGGTTGAAATTAAGTATTACTTTTACTGCAGGTCAGTTAGGTGCTGGTAAAACCCTACCAGGTGGAGGCTCTGGTTTCTCAGGACAGCAGGCCTGGTTAACAACAAAATGCTCTGGCTATTCCAAAATGTTTCCTTTTTCTTTCCTCCTAATTGAAATAGGAGATGTCCAACTCCTATATTCACTGTCTCTTCAGAGTGAACCCAGAGAGACCAAACTCATAAAAGTATGCCCCCAGATTCTACAGGCTGAGCCTCAGGCAATTCATCTTGGGTACTTTGTATCATTCAAAGTAATTTCCCCTTTTACTCTCTGTAGCAATACCTACCTCTCCTAACACTCTATGACTCTGTATTATAGTAACTTGTGTTCATTTATTGAAGCTCCTGGTAGATTCCAAGCTCCTTGGAGACAGGCACCACTTTCTGTTTCTGCACTGCAGTTCATGAGACTGTTATTGACTATCTTCACTGGCATAAGAAACAATAAGTGTTTGGAAAATGGGTTAATTGCATTTGCTGCTGTAATTAGGATTGATCATTATTACAATCAAGTAAGCCATGATATAATTACACAATTCCATCATAGTCAATTATGTCAGTGTTAGGTTTCAAAGTGCCTCTGAAAATCACTGGAATTAGACAAGAACTCAGCGGTGTCTTCTAGGACAGTGGTCCTCACATTTTTGGCACCAGGGACCAGTTTCATGGAAGATAATTTTTCCACAACCAGGGTTGGAGGCTGGTTTCAGGATGATTAAAGTGGTGAGGAGTGGCTGTAAATACAGATGAAGCTTCACTAGCTCACCCACCAATCACCTCTTGCCAGGCAGCCTGATTCCTAACAGGCCACAGACTGGTACCTGTCTGTGACCCAGAGGTTTGGGGACCTGTCATAGGAGGTCCTAGGAGGGGGTCCCTGCCTGAGGAGACTCCTGTCCCCAATAGTCTTAGTCATGTTATGGATCTCCTCTTAATGGTGTATTCAAAGCTGTGTTTCAGCCCTGCCACCTTTTTTCTCTCTGCCTGAATATCAAAAGCCTCCTAGCAAGCTGATCCCTTTCTCAGCCTGCTGAAGTTTCTGGTCCTGGACCCTTTGGGGCTCATTGTTTCCACTCTTCACTTAGCAGATAAGGTGGCAAAGGAACAATACTATTCCTGCTCTTTAATGCCCTTCCCCAAATTCAACAGATAAATTAAGGCTTCAAATTACTGAGACAAATAAGACCACTGCATCCCAAATCAAATGACTTTAGCATTTCTCCTTGAGTGCATTGATCCCAAATTATGTAGTTCTTTGGATCCCCAGCACTTGATCTCCCAGCACTTAGGATCGTGAATCTCTTCTGAGGAATCCAATTGTACCCTTCAAAGGGCTCCTGCCTGCCCACAAGGGAGGCAGAGTACTTTTCTCTCTACTGACAGGTTGTTTCCAGCTTTGGTAAGGGCGGACCACCCACCTTGCCCTCTTTGGACTTTGGAGTAATAGCCAGAGAATGTTTGCTTTCTGAGGTAAGAACTTTAGATTTCTCCTAAATATTTTAACCACTTTTCTGGATCATTGTGAACCTACCCATGAGGTATCTCACCCCCTTTGAGTTAAGCCCCATTGTATATGATACACACTCCTTGGATGGCTGTGACACATAATATGATCACTTATCACACTTCTCTGCTAACTATGTTAAAAAGCAACAAAAACCTTGTCTCAGAGATGTACAGTAATGATATTGTATCAGGAAAAGATTTGAAAATAAGGTCTATTTCATCATGATTTTTCAGATAAAAACTGTCAAAAAAGTTAAATGAAGACATTATTACCCATACTTAATTTCACATGAGAGAGATGCAGGGTTGGCACATCAGATCCATTTGATTTAAAAATAATTGTACCAATGATTATTTAAAATGCATGGATTGCTGAGTATGGTGGCTTTCACTTGTAATTCTAGCACTTGGGAGGCTGAGGCAGGAGGATTAATATGAGTTTGAGGTTCACCCTGGTCTATAAAGCAAAACCCTATCTCGAAAAAAAAAAGTATGTTTCATTTTCCTCAAAATTCTACTAAAATTCAGTCAAGAAGAGTTTTGAGGAGGTTATGATTTTGAAATAAAATGTGAAAAATTTAGACTAGAAGGCATAATTATCATTTCAATCAAATTTAATTGGCAGAATGGCTTATTGGTTTATGAAAAATAGAAAAAATGAAGTGCCTTAGAATGCTGTGCTGTATTGACATACCTCAACTCTCAGTGGACAAGGATTAAATCAGCTAACTATGTCTTTTTAAAACTCCATAAGATTTAATGTGACCATGACATTTTTGCTTCCTCCTCTATTAGGTGTGAACTCTACTAAGGGTTTATAAAGGTGTTTGGGGAGAAACAGAATACAGTCTTTGCCAAACCTGACTCAGTAAGGATTTATGGAGGAGGATTTGTATAACTTAAGTCAATAAAGTCCCCAAAAGGAGTAATTGGAACATCTGGAATCAATAATCTCATAGGACTAGTTTCCTCTCCTCCACTCTTACCCCCTCTTTTTTTTCTTCCAGCCTATAACTCTACAAAATGATATTTGGTTTGAGAATTGAAATATACGTGGTGATGCAGCTGCAAACATCAGCTTAGGGTCAGAATGAGATCAACTAGACAGAGAATTTAGGAGATGGGAGTTGGAAAATTATTTGTTTTATGAGAAGTTTTTCAATTACAAAATAAATAGAACCATTGTAAGAAATAATGGCATTTCTGAAAATCAATGTTTAAATAAAACAAATATAGACCTTCTATAAAAAGGAAGTGGACATGAGGAGAAAAGTCAGGCTCATATACTAATTTGATTTGTCTCACTGAAGATCCAACTGTTCAAGGACAAAGGAAGACTTCACCTAATCTCACAGAGTGCATTAATATTGAGTTGTGGAGCCAAATCAAGAAACTGGGGAGTGAGGGAAACGAACCCTTCACTTGCTTCTGTTTTGAATGTAGTATCACTATCCACCCACCTGCTCAAGGCAGAAACAAGACAGTGACCCTTTGCTCTTTCCTTTTATGAATTTCCCTAGGGCTGGGGAGTAGCTCCATGGTAGAGCACTGGCCTGGCATGCACAAGGCCCCTGAGTTCCATACTCAGCACCACCATAATAATAGTAATTATTATTATTAATATTTCCTAAATATAAAGCTGCCTGCAGCTGTACCACCATGGCATCAGATCCCATCAGATCTCAGAAGCTAAGCAGGGTTGGGCCTGGTTAGTACTTGGATGGGAGACCACCTGGGAACACCAGGTGCTGTAGGCTTGGGAGGAGGACCAGGCAATCCTTTCCCAAAAAACAGCCATTGAAAACCCTATGAATAGTAGAGAAGCACTTACAAAAATGCCCATTATATGTAGGGTCGCTATGAGTCAGACACCAACTTGATGGCACCTAACAACAACAACAACAACAAATATAAAGCATAAAAATGAGGCATAGGTTCCTTTTTCATTTTGTTTCTCTATTATTTTGTTTTTTTGATGAGTAGAATGTGAAGTAGAGACAGGCAGAGATTTTTGCTGCTTTTGTTTCTCAAGTGTCCAAAATGATATCTGGTATCTTAAGTACTCAAAAATATTTATTATTATATATTAGAATATCCATGACTTCCCTGAGCAGGAAAATATGCAAATAAATCAGTCTATATTTATCATTCTGGGAGAAAAACCTGCATGAAAGTTTGTTACCTTGGATGAGTCACTTAACTTTTACAGATGGAAGTATTCTCACTTGCAAAGCTAAGGTTACTAAAAACCGTGACATCACAAAATTAATGTACAAATCAATGGTGCTTACATTGTTTCTCTTTCCCCTTCTTCCTGAAAGTTCCATCAGAAAGAAAAGGCAAGAATGCCAGCACAACCAAGAGAAATCATACCTTTTGTAGGTGCCTGACTGAAGTAGAAATGGCAGTGGTGGTTCCTGAGCATCAGCCAGACTTGAGATGGGGTTGGGGGTGGACAAAGGAGTTCAGAATTACATGAGTGTCAGAGAATACTGGCAGATTCCAGCCAGGAATTATTCCTTGAAAATAGCAATTTCAGGAGGTAGACATGTCCCCAGTTCCCAAGCAGATCCACCAGTCCACAGTTAGGGGATTAAGATGGGGGTGGGGGGATTCACATGCCTCCATTTATCCTTGTATTTTTTCAGTTTCAGGTTGTATCAAGAGCTTGCTCAGTTGAAGTTGTTACTGACGCTGAGCCCACAAAGTGGTTGCCAACTTAATAGTTTAATGTAAGTCAAAAATTGAGGATAGCATCAGCTCTACAGCTTGAAGTGACTGCCACTAAAATCTATGAAATGATGAAAGCTTCATAACTAATGTACAGGACTCTGAACCCAGTTGATCACTACCTGCTGGGAACTGGGACCCATAGTGATACGGCACATGGAAAGGCAGGAAAGAATGAGGGAGAACAAAGAAAAACACACATACATTTGCAAAATAGTAGCCTGCTACCCTGGAATCACATTTTCAGATGTGCACAAAATTATAGATTTTTAAAATTGTAGGTTTAATAGCAATGCTGTGTCATTATTTATGAAATTTTAAATGTTTATTCCAAGAGCAGAAGAAATTGTTTATTCATTAGCTACTTTGGATGTGTACTTATTAAGAAGTCTTTTTAAAAGGTTAAAAGAATTTTCATGCATAGGGGGGTTATCAGAAGGACATAAATATTCTAAAGTTTTCTTTCAATTCAGCAATTCTGGTTACTTCTGCTGACTTTAATTAATTATATTAGTTCAAGTAATAAGCCATAAACTTTGATTAATGAATGCATTTCAATGTCATTTTATAAAGAGTAGTATTAAATCTGATCAAAGTATTATAGCCAATGTGTTTATGCTTAAAATCTATAAAACCTTGTTGTCACTTGTTATGTATTTCATAAAAGGAATTTGTGGTGATTGATTACATTTGAATTGCCTTCTCTTTATACTCACAAGGCAAGGAGTGTAGTGGGAATACCATCGGTCTTTAATAAGTTTAGAATATGTTCTACTTTTGCAGACCTCCAAAACATTTTGAGATATTTAGGTATGGGATACCTGTCAATGACCGGAATGGAATAATATTTTAGTTTCATAACTTTAAAATGAACTTTACTTCTTTTGTTTAATTATGGTTCAATAGCTTAGAAAATATGTATTTTTATATTCACCACGACATTTCCACATAGTATAAGTTTAATAATGAATTATTATGTACAATGTACATAATAATATATTATGTATTATGTATGTATTATGCCTACATATTATGTAGGCATATATGGATTAATTTTTAGTAAACTTTTAAATTATAGGTCAGCTTTATTTTATAACAGTTTACAGAGGTGTTTACAAAGATAATAAAGAGGTTTCTTATATACACATACTCAATTTCTTTAATTATTAGCATTTTACATTAGAATGGTACACTTGTCACAATGGATAGGTCATGTTGACAACCTTCTTATCAGCTCAAGATCACACTTTTTTCAGATATGCTCAGTTCTTCCCTAATGTCCACCTGTAGTTCCAGGATCCATCTAGAACAACTCACTAGGTTAACTATCATGTCTCCTTAGCTTCTTTTTACTGTGATAGTTTCTCAGATTTTTTTTGTTCTGGATGACCTAGATATATTGAGAATTACTAGTTAAGTATTTTGTAGAATGCCCCTCAGTTTGGCTTTTTCTGATGTCTTTTTCATAATTAAATTGGAGTAATAGGTCTGAGGGAAGAAAACCAACTTGGTGAAGTAGAGCTCTCACCACATCATAGCAGGTGCCCACTACCAACAGGAATCATCACTGTCAATGATAACCTTGACCTCCTGGCCTAATGTGGTGTTTCATAGATTTCTCCACTCTAAAACTAGTCTTTATGTTCTCTCTTTTTGTATTGTCCTCTATGGAAGCAAATTATCGTGTACAACCCACACGTAGGGATAGGGGACTTCTGCTCCCCCACAAGCGCAGGGTATAAGCATTCTTCTGGGATAAAGATTGTTTAATCCTCCTCTCATCTTATGATGTATTCAATAATTTATTCATATCAGTGAGGACTTAGGAAAATTTATTTTATACGTTGAGTTATAATCCAATTCTATTTTATTTTATTTCTCAATTTTTTTTTTAGCTTTGGCCATTGAGAGATCAATTGGATCCTGTATCTGTTTGACATCTCCCAATCATGGTGGGGACTAGTTTTTCCTTCTTTTGAGCACTTTTCACTTTTTAACACCACAAATGCCCCCAGACACATTGTGTCCATCCTCCACCTCAGTGCTAGAATAAGCCATTTCTGCAAGAACCTCTAATTGCTATTTAGGAGAACAACACTAAAGACGAGATCTGAGAGATCAGTGTGCTCCTTGCTCCTGGAATGTCATTGATTCTAGGTGTTCGAATTTGACACAGCAAGGAATTAGCTGAATAAAACATATCTGTATGCTTCCACCTATACCTGCTTTAAGTGAAACATGAGTTCATGTTGATGGCTTCACTCTAATCCATTATGTGGAGATCATTCTAGCCTCCCTCTATTGCTCACTTATAGCCTCCTATTACAACACTGAGGAACCTGGTTTTCACCAACTATCCATTTATTTAACTGTAAAATTCCAGTACATGTGTGTTTTAACCATGATTCTCCAGACCAGAAGCAATGGAATACACACACACACACACACACACACACACACACACACACACACACACACACATATATATATATATATATATATATATATATATATATATACACAATGGAATGTATATATATATACACCCACACATCTATGTGAAGAAATTTATTATGGGAATTGAGCTACTATTAATAAGGCTAAGAAGTCCCATTATATATTATCTGTAAGCTGGGGACCTACAAGTCCAGAGGCATAATTCACTCTGAATTGAGAAGTCTTAGAACCAAGGAGGAAATGGCATAACTCCTAGTTCAAGACTGAAGGTCTAAGGACAAGGCATAGAGGGAGTCCTGGAGAGTAAAGGCCCAAGAACCTGGAGGTCTAATGTCCAAGGGCAGCAGAATATGTACAGTTGTTGGGGCTCAGCTCTGGCCCAGCAAATGTTCAGAATCTGGCCTCAACACTAGGTGAATCCCAGGACTCTCGGGGCTAAAGTGAGAGCTGGTCGATGGCACCAAGGAGGACCCCGGGAACCTTCCTATTATAAAAGGAATGAGGTTTTATTAAACTGCTCCTGAAAACAAGGGCAGGAACAAGGCAGGAGATGTCATGGATGCCGATGGTCTGTACTGACCTTGACTCTCTCAGCTTGCCTTCTCTACTTTCCTCTTCCCCAGGTGTGGGGGGAATTGGAGAGCACTTTGTGGCTTGATGGATGCCTTCAGCTGTTTGGGGCCCCTGGGTGTCTTGATAGAAGGTCCAGTCAGTTGAAGGTCCAGAGTAGGGAGTGATGGTCCAAGCTGATGGGTCTAGGTGACAGGGGGAGTATATGAGGGTGGAGATGAAGGGATACTGGGGGTGGTTAATGTGCTGTTTAACTACCTTCCTGGAGCGGGGTAGCTAGGGAGTATCCAATCAGGGCAGGGGTCGTGTCTGGGGCACTGTCATGCAAATATGGGCTTGAAATTTTGCAACTTTGATAGGTGGGTAGGGAGTGGGCCAGGCCAGTCAAGACGGTTCCCTTATTGACCAATTGGGTAGCCTCAGGTAGCCAGTCAGATTGAAGGAGGCTACCCCAGAGCTGGGCTGTTTGGAGGCCATCTTGGGTAACTCCATGGGAGGGGTAGAAGTGAAGGGATCCGGGTGTGGGGCAAAGGTGACCTGTTGCTATCTTGCCCCATAGTGTTTAATGAGGGAAAAGGACCAGGATATAGGCTAAAGGTCACCGGCCCCAGAGGACAGCAGCCAGCCTCCAAGAGGGCCAGACGGGCCCTTTTCTTGATGATGCTCTTTCTTACCTCCCAAGGCTCTTATTCCCTGGAGGATAGACATTAGCCCTCCAGGGAGATTGGACGGGCCTTGCCTCAAGGACAGATTCTAGGGTTCTCCTACATCTTCTCCTACAGATAGTGCAGCTCTAAAATGAGAGAAAACAAATTTAACCATCTTGTGCCTTTTTAAAAATCCTTCAACAGATTGGATGTTACCAGCCCAAACTGGTAAGAGTGGATCATCTTCAACCAGTCTATCCATTCAAATGTGGACCTCTTCCAGCAATACCCTTACAGACATACCTGGAAATAATGTTGGACTATCTGTTTAGGAATTCCTTAACCCAGTCAAGTTAACACATAAAATTAGCCGGCACAACCATAAGCAGTAGTTTGGAATTATCAATAACACCGTGAGGGAAAACACATAGCCAACTAGCTTATGTAGAGTTCCTTTTGCCCTTGTTGTTGTTGTTAAGTGCCGTCGAGTCGAGTCCGACTCATAGCGACCCTATAACAAGCGGATCGAAACACTTGCTGATTCTGTGCCAGGAAAACTATCTTACTGATATTTAAGCCCATTGTTGCAGACACTGTGTCAATCCATCTGGTGGAGGGTTTTCCTCTTTTGCATTAACCTGCCACGCTCCCAAACATGATGTCCTTCTTCAGGGATTGATCTCTCCTGACAACATGTCTGAAATATGTAAGACGCAGTTTGGCCATTCTTGCTTCCAAGGAGCACTCTGGTTGCACTTCTGCCAGGACAGATTTGTTGGTTCTTTTGGCAGTCCATGGTATATTCAATAGACGTCTCCAGCACCACAATTCAAAAGCATCAATTCTTTTCTGTCTCCCTTGTTCAGTGTTCAGCTTTCACAACCATACGATGCCACTGAAAATACCATGGCATGAGTCAGACGCACCTTTGTCGTCAATATGACATCTTTGCTTTTCAATACTCTAAAGAGATCTTTTGCCACAGCTTTTCCTAGAGCAATGCATCTTTTGATTTCTTGACTGCTGCTTCCACGGGTGTTGATTATAGAGCCAAGCAAAGCAAAATCTTGGACAACCTCAATCCTTTCTCCATTTATTGTGAAGTTGCATGCTGACCCAGTTGTAAGGATTTTTGTTTTGTTGATGTTTAGTTGTAACCCATATTGAATGCTATGATCTTTGATCTTTATCAGTAAATGTTTTAAATCCTCTTCATTTCTGCAAGCAGAGTTGTGTCATCTGCATAACTCAGGTTGTTAATGAGTCTTCCTCCAATCCTGATGCCACGTTC
The DNA here is from genome assembly GCA_007922755.1 of Pedetes capensis. Classification (NCBI taxonomy): domain Eukaryota; kingdom Metazoa; phylum Chordata; class Mammalia; order Rodentia; family Pedetidae; genus Pedetes; species Pedetes capensis. The sequence continues at coordinate 40,648 of VMDO01004620.1, read as the reverse complement.
TTCCTCATAAAGTCCAGCTTCTCAGATTATTTGCTCAGTGTATAAATTGAAGAGATAGGGTGAAAGTATACAGCCCTGACGCACACCTTTCTCAACTTTAAACCATGCAGTGTTTCCTTGTTCTATTCAAACAACTGCCTCCTGGTTCACATACAGATTTCTCATGAGCACAATTAGGTGTTCTGGTATTACCATTTTCCAAAGTGTTATCCATAATTTTTTATGATCCACACAATCAAATGCCTTTGCATAGTCAATAAAACATAGATAGACATCTTTTTGATATTCTCTGCTTTCAGCTAATATCCACCTGACATCAGCAATGATGTCCCTGGTTCCCCACCCTCTTCTGAATCCCACTTGATTTTCTGGTAATTCCCTGTCGATATACTGCTGCAGTTGCTTCTGAATGATCTTTAGTAGAATTTCGCTTATGTGCAATATTAATGATATTGTCCGATTGTTTGCACATTCAGTTGGATCCCCTTTTTGGGAATAGGCACAAATATGGATCTCTTCCAGTTAGTTGGCCAAGTAACTGTTTTCCAAACCTGTTGGCACAAACACATTAACACTTCCAGTGCTGCATCTGTTTGTTGAAACATCTCTGTTGGTATCCCATCAATTCCTGGAGCCTTGTGTTTTGCCAGTTTTTTCAAGGCAGCTTCCACTTTGTCCTTCAACACCATTGGTTCCTCTTCATATGCAACCTCTTGGAATGGTTGGTCGTCTACCAATTCTTTCTTGTATAATGACTCTGTGTATTTTTCCCATCTTCTTTTGATGTTTCCTGCATCATGTAATATTTTCCCTGTAGAACCTCTCACTACTGCCACTCGAGGCTTGAATTTTTTCTTCACTTCCTTAAGCTTGAGAAACACAGAGCACGTTCTTCCCTTTTGGTTTTCTGCCTCCAGCTCCTTGCACATGCCATTATAACATTTGTTTTTGTCTTCTTGAGCTGCCTTCTGAAATCTTCTGTTTAGTTCCTTAACTTCATCATGTTTTCCTTTTACTTTAGCTGCTTGATGTTCAAGGGCAAGTTCTAGTGTCTCTTTTGACATGTAATTGGGTCTTTTCTTTTTTTCTTATCTTTTTAAGAACTTTTTGCTTCCTTCTTGAATGATATCTTTTATGTTGTGCCACAACTCTTCTGGTCTCCTATCATTTGTGTCTAATGCATTAAACCTATTTTTGAGGTGGTCTCTGAACTCAGGTGGGATATACTCAAGGTCATACCGTGGCTCTCATATACTTGTTCTGATTTTCTTCAGCTTCAGTTTGAATTTGCATATGAGAAGTTGATGGTCTGATCCCCAGTCAGCAACTGGTCTTGTTTTGACATTTTGTATAGAGCTTTTCCATATTCTCTTTCCACATATGTAGTCAGTTTGATTCCTGTATGTTCCATCTGGTGAGGTCCATGCGTATAGTCTCCGTTTATGATGTTGAAAAAATGTATTTGTAATGAAAAGTCATTGGTCTGGCAAAATTCTATCATGCGACCTCCAGCTTCATTTCTGTCACCAAGACCATATTTTCCAACTACTGAGCCTTCTTGTTTGTTTCCAACCTTTGCATTCCAGTCACCAGTGATTATCAGTATGTCTTGATTGCATGTTTGATTTATTTCAGATTTCAGAAGCTGATAGAAGTCTTCCCTTTCTTCATTTGTGGCCTTAGTGGTGGGTGCATAAATTTGAATAATAGTCATATTAACTGACTTCCTTGTAGGCATATAGATATTATTCTATCACTGACAACATTGTATTTCATGACAGATCTTGAAATGTCTTTTTTCATGATGAATGCAACCCCATTTCTCTTTAGTTTACCATTCCCAGCATAGTACACCATATGATTGTCTGACTCAGAATGGCCTGTGTTGGTCTATTTTAGCTCACTGATGCCTAGAAAGTCAATGTTTATGCACTCCATTTCTCTCTTAATGAATTCTAATTTTTGTAGATTCATACTACGTACATTCCATGTTCCAATTACTAATGGATGTTTACAGTTGTTTCTCCTTATTTTGAGTCATGCCACATCAGCAAATGGAGGTCCCTGGGGCTTTACTCTATTTCTGTCATCATGGTATTCTCTACTTTGAGGAGGCAACTCTTTCCCAGTAGTCTTTTGATTGCCTTCCAACCTGGGGGGCTCATTTTCAGGCACTATATCTGACAGTGTTTCTTTGCTATTCATAGGGTTTTCAATGGCTAGTTGTTTCGGGAGTGGTTCACCAGGTCCTACTCCCTCCTTTTGCCCTTAGCTTTGCAATACTTAACCACTTCCACAATTATTCAGGGCAACACAATATGTCTATGCTTCCTTCAGTGAAGTTGTTTCTGCTATCTGTATTACATTTAGATTATTGTGTTACATTTAAATTCCATTCATTGTATGGATACACAATTTACTGATCTGTTTACCTATTGAAAGACATTTTGGTTTTCAGGTTTTGGTAAGTATGAGTAAAGTTGTTATAAATATTTATGTTCAGTTTATTGTATAGGCACAAGCTTTTGGCTAATTTGGGTAAATACTTAGGAATGTGATTGCTAATATGTGTGGCAAGAAACCTTGTAAGAAAATGCCAAGCTGTCTTCCAACATTCTCACTGGCAATGAATGTTCCACATACTAGTCATTGGCATTCTTATGGGTTTTGCTTTTGTTTGGTTTGATTTTTAGCTTTGATTTTTTTCCTCATGATTGTTTTGTTGTTGTTAGGTGCTGTCGAGTTGGTATCTGATTCATAGCCACCCTATGTACAACAGGAGAAATACTATTGTCAGTGCTTCTCTGCTGTTCATAGGGTTTTCAATGGGAGACTGATTTTGGGGAGGGGGTTGCTGGGTCTGTCTCCCATGCCTACAGCACCTGGTGTTCCCAGGCGGTCTCCCATCCAACTACTAACTAGGCCTGACCCTGCTTGGCTTCTGAGATCTGAAGGGATCAGATGCCACATGACTATGGCTGCAGGCCATGATTGTTTTAATTGCAATTAAATAATCAAATGTTGAACATCATTTGATAAGTAACCTAGCTTCTAGAAAATTACCATATTTCATGACAGGTCAGATTCATGAAGAGTTTCACAAACACTTTAAATCTGAATAGGGTCTGATAAGATTTTCTTAAGTCACATAATTGGTAAGCACATGTGCATAATTTCTAAGCACATACAGGAGCCATCTACCAAAACCACATTTTATAATATCTTCCATAGTCTCTCTTGGGAGAAGGACCTGGCAACCCGCTCCCAAAAATCAATCTGCCGTTGAAAACCCTATGAACAGCAGAGAAGCACTGACAATAGTGTTTCCCCTGTTGTACAGAGGGTCGCTATGAGTCGGATACCGACTCGACGGCACCTAACAACAACAACAACATCCATAGTCTCTAAATAGAATGTGTAACATTCCTAAATATTATGAAGCTGACAACAGACACTCATTCTTCCCTGTCACTGTGTTGAGTCAAGAATCTGCAACAGTAGTTCACCTCCAATGATCATGGGTCTTCTGGGTGTTAGAATAAGCTATCTTTAAGAATTTGTCAATTACTTGCTTAAGAGAATGTACAAATGCACTGCCAGAAGAAATAAACAAAAAAATAGAGATTCCTCCCCCCGTTTTTCTTAGGTAACTACCAAATTACAAAAAGCCAAGTGGGAAATTTATTCAAAAGAAGCCTCAGAGGTTAGGAATATTTTTTAAATTACTGAAAATTATGATAGGAAAATAAAATAAAAATTTAAGACCCTGAAATCTTTTTCTTCAAATTATTCAATATTTTTGTTTTCTAACAAAGACATAATATTCATGGAATTGATCATTTGTTAGAAGACATTTTGCCAAGCTTTTTGAACTGACATTATCTAAAACTATTTTATATTAAATAATATCATTTTAAATGAGCTATGGTGTTTACTAATTGTTATCTAATTGATTCTGGTAAATTCCAATAAATTAATTATCTCAATAATCATTGAGTTATGTGTCCTTTTAAAAAGAACTCCAAATTTTCTTTTCCATTGTCTTACTGTGACATAATAATTTGTACATCTTTGTTGTTGTTAAGTGCCATCAAGTCGGTATCCGACTCATAGCGACCCTCTGTACAATAGGGGAAACACTATTGTCAGTGCTTCTCTGTTGTTCATAGGGTTTTCAATGGTAGATTGATTCCTGGGAGGAGGTTGCCAGGTCCTTCTCCCAAGCCTACAGCTTCTGGTGTTCCCAGGCAGTCTCCCATCCAGGTACTAACCAGGCCCGACCCTGCTTAGCTTCCGAGATCTGACGGGATTGGATGACACAGGGCTATAGCTGCAGGCTTGTACATCTTTAGGGGGTACAAATAGGGTAACTTGATACACGGATGTAATATGTAACAACCAAATCAGAGTAATAAGCATTTCTATCTCTCAAAAAATTTTTCTATTTAAGAAATGTTTCCTATTTTGCACCCATTCTATACTATAGTAGTACAATGCTATCAAGGATGGTAACATAATACACAAAAGTGAAAATAGATGTCTTATATTATGGCTGATTTTCCCACAAAATTTGTATCTAACAGTGATATTGCATCTAAAACCCGGTTAACTTTTACTATATACAAAAAGAAAATCACAGAAACAGTCGACAATAACTGGAAATGTTTTTACAGCTGCCAATATCACACCATCCCTTCACAAAATCCCTTTTACTTGTATGCTAGACAGTAACCTCAGAAACAATTAGGGAAGTATGTCTCTTTGAGCTGGATAATTAAATGCCAAGAAAACTCACCACTCAATATGTAATTCACTCAACATCTTGTTGTTTGAAGGAGCCAGTGTTCAACACGGGATGGATTGAATTCCTAACAACATCTGGCATGAACCGTGGTCTTGGCCTTCAACATAACAGCATTACATTCATGGTCAGAATGACGGCTAAATGGATGGATGGAACTTGTCTCTAACGGGGAAGATTCATGGCTACAGCATAATGAATCAGAATGCTGTAACCTCTGGTCACATTCACCCTGGCCTGGTGCTCCTTACAAGCTCTATCAGGGGATATGGAGTAAATTTCTGTTGTCAGATTTAATGGTGAAAGATTCTAGCTTCAAACTTACTGAGAAAGCAAAGTAGAATTTCCATTCCAATAATCTGGATCAAAACATTTCCTGACCGCCCTGGTCAATTTATTCTGTCACTTAATTAAACACAAAGCATTGCAAATCATGTCAGTAAGCGAGAGAGACGCTGCCTCTTCAACCTTGACACTGGTCCTTGACACAAATAACTAATAAAGTTCCTCAAACTCTAGGATTTGCATTAAAGTAAGTTTTCTCCAGGGCTTTTTCATGGGTTAAACATGGATTAAAGCAAATGACAAACAAAATCATAATTAAGAGTTACAAAAGAAATCAAAATCCAAGAGAAAATTCACACAGAGTGTTGAAAAGTAGATGTTCCCCCGCATGAGCTCACCCACACAATGAAAAATGAAAAATCAGAATCTGGGAAAGAGAAGGGAAACATAGCTTATATTATGTGAACTTTTCTTTTAGCTTGAAAAGTTAGCTGGGATGTTTTCTGAGTTGTGAGCCCTTATAAATTGGGAGTAAAAAATATTTACTGATTTATACATTAATTTGATCTAGCATTTTGATTTCTCCTGTGACTTTCAATTGTGATTTTTGTTTCTCACTTGATTTAATCACTGTTAAACCTATGAAAAAGCCCTAGAGAAAATCTCTTCTAAGGCAAATCCTAAAATCGAATTGACTCATAAGTTCAAAAATTTTTTAAAAATCGATATATCTTTTTGTTCAATATATGTAAGCTTTTGCAAAGCCCCACATGAGTGAAAGGAGACCCGTAATAATGTGACCTTTGCTGATAACTATACATCACACTTAGGCACATCCGACATTAATATTTATTCAGGGTATTCAAATGCCCTTATCACCCTTATACTGCCACCATTTAGACAACCCAATGATCTATACATTTCTACAGGGAGAATTATAGCTGAGCTCATGTTTGCAAACATTTTTAGGTGTCTGCTATTAAAATGTGTGGGGTGAATAGCTCTGAACTGCCCTGAACTTTTCATTCTCTCCTTGGAGTTTAGAAGTCATGATGATGTGCCTCAAGAGAGGAGCTGTTTCCTGATGACATGTATTTACTAAGGAAATGTGCATAAACTCTATGGGGAGATGGCAGCACGTTTTCAAGGAGACTAAGAGATTAGAATCCATTGCATAATGATTGCTTTCTGCAACTCAGAGCACAGTGAACACAGTGTGCACTCTATTTTAAAACACTGAAACTATAATTTGAGTATTTTTCTAGATTAATTTGCAACTATTCCAGCAGGAAGATATCATTTAGGAGGCATTACGCAAATTGTTACACAGCTGAAAAATGAACAGGGGGATTTTACCGTTCTGCAAGTTGCTCTATAATACACGTTCTGAAAAATGTGATAACTAAGAAAAAGAGAGAGAGAGAGCAAGAGAGTGAGAGTGAGCTGCAGATTCTTTTCCAATGAGTTCAAATTACTCAATATGTAGTTTTTAGATTATGAAAAATGATGGCTCTATAGGTATAAAAATTGCAAAGCTATATCTTGATTTTTGTTTCAGTCAGTAAACTCAGGCCATTTTAAAGCAATTTAAAGCATTGAACAGTAGATAACATTTGAAGAAGATTTTACAACTAAAGAAATGAAAGGAATTATATGTGTTTAAGATATTGTGCAAAGCTTTCTTTTTTTTTTCTACCAGGATTTAGTTTTTAAAATTAATTTTCTAATTAAAACAACATTAGGAAGCCAGATGTGGTGCTGCAAGCCTGTAATCCCAGCACTCGGGAGGCTGAGGCAGGAGGACTGATGCAAATTCCAGTCCAGCCTGGTCTAATAGCAAGTCTGAAGCCAGCCTGTGCTACACAGTGAGACTCTATCTCAAAAAACCAAAACCAAAACAAAACAAAAAGCAATAACCAAACATCACCACCAACAACCACAAACACAATTAGGGGCTGGGGATATAGCTCAGTGGTACAGTGTTCAGACAACACTCAGAGTTCAGTCCTTAGCACATCGACAAAACAAAACAAAACAAAAAAACAAAACAAAACAACACCATCAGCATCTAAAAAATGTTGCAGGATATTTAGAGCTGAGTATTCAACTGCAAAAACCATATCAGTCCAAAGTGTTCTGTATGAAAATGTAAATATTGTTTCACATATATAAAATTTTAAGAGGAAGGTACCATATACTCTTGAATCGACAATTTTAGAGGGCTACAAAATCAAATGCAGATTAGAATTTCTGTGAATTGGATTTTCTGGCGAAGCACTTGGAACAGTTGAAAAAGTGTGGTACAAAGGTAATACCTTTGCATACTGTTGTTTTAATTTCCCTCTGTGCAGATAATTCTTGCACATGTGCCAACAGTGATTTTGAGATTCAGAGAAGTCTTCAATATCATGAATAGGTGGGTGGAGCATACCATTTCTCAAGAGAAAATAGCTACTTTCTGGCCAATTATCTACAGCCATAGAAGATGAAAGAGTGTGTCAGTAGTTTTTATTTATTTCATTGCCACTGGAAAATATTTTTCAGCAAATATTTCAAAACCTTATTTGGAAATTTTCACTTGTTTTATGAAAAAGCTAAGATGAAAATATGAAAATCTTAATGTTAGTTGCATTTTAAAAAATAGAAACAAATGAAATGGTCTCAATTATATCTTTTATATAAGCCTTTTCCCACAATGATTTAGGAAAGTAAAGACCAATCTCTTCAGTTCAGTAGTGCCCCTAAGAAATGAAGCAATGCCTCTTTTGTTGTCACACTGTAAATCAGAGGTACCAGTAATGGTCACAGAGCTGGCCGTACAACTGGTACCTCTGATGGCTGTTGAACCTTAAACCTGGCTATATCCTTTCAAAAGAAACGTGTTTGTAATTTGGAATTTTGCAATATATATGATACCAAAGAATACACATGAAAATTGGCTTTCATGCCAGTGATTTTAGAATCACAAAAATGCAAATGTATAAAGACCTAAAGAGAAGAAATAACAGTAAAACTCCACCCTAGTTGGTCCAAATGAAGTGTCTGGATTTCTTTTAGCTTAAGGTTTTGTTTTTTTTAATGTAGTTTTAAAAGATTCCAAATTCCAAGATACTGGTGTGTGCAAATGGTTACCAAGGATACTATCACATCACCAAAACCCTAAAAATGCAATATCTTTAAAAATAAGTAGTTATCTGTTGTGGAGCTTTGCTGTTGTTTTGTTTTCTTTCAATTTTTCAGTACTGGGGTTGAACCTAGGGCCTCATACACCCTAGACAGTTGCTCTATGAGTGAGCTGCAGCTCCATCTCCATATATATATATATTTATATTTATATTGAGATTGGGTCTGGATAAGTTGCATAAGCTGCCCCTGGCCTCAAACTCAAAATCCTCCTGCCTTAGATTTCTGAATTGCTGGGATTATGGGCATGTGCCACAGCACCTGTCTCCAGAGTTTATCATTTTGGAGGATAATTTTTTCATCCTACAGAAAAAAGGAGGTGATGTTCTCTATCCCTAGCTCCTAGAACAGTATGTAGGAAAATATGACTCAGTAATCTTGGTGACAGAAATGATGCTGGAGATCGCATGACAGAATTTTGTTAAACCAATGACCGTTTCATAGCAAATACATTTTTTCACCAACATAAATGGCAACTATATACATGGACTTCACCAGAACCCTCCTTTGTTGAATGAAAAAGTACATGTGAGACATGTCTATGTAATTTCAATGTACTTTTACTTCTAGTCATCAATTTTAAGGTGAATTTTGTGATACTGTTATTACTACTACTATTATTAGCGTTATTAATATTTAAAGACAAGGTCTTTTATATTGCTCAGACCAGCCTCCAACTCCTGGGTTCAAGCAATCCTCTGTCAAGTGATCCTCCTGCCTCAGGCTTCCAAGTAGCTAAGACTACAGGCACACGCCACCATGTCTGGCTTATAACACTATTTGTTTGATCACACTTCCAATAATAATGTAATGTAATTCATTAGTGTTGTGATCTTGCATTTGAAATTATTAAAGGGAAGACAGGCAAGATAGAGTTTCTCAATTTGAAAGCGAAATTTCCACTCTTTAAAACATTTTTCCCCTGTTATGGGCCTAATATTCTAGTGGAAGAAGATAGGTAAATAGCATATAAGTAAATAAGTTGTCATTATTAAGTGCCATTGAGTCAGGTCTGACTCATAGTGAACCTATGTAGAACAGAAGGAAACACTCTGTGATACTGTGCTAGGCACATGTTCTTATTTATGTTTAAGTCCATTGTTGTAGCCACTGTGTCAATCCATCTAGTTGAGGGTTTTCCTTTTACTAGTTGACCTGCCACTCTCTTAAACATGATGCCCTCAGCCAGGGATTAATCCCTCCAGACAACATGTCCAAAATATGTAAGACTCAGTCTAGCCATCCTTGCTTCCAAGGAGCACTCAAGTTGCACTTCATCTAGGAAGGATCTATTGATTCTTTTGAAAGTCCATGGAAGTAAATAAAAAGAAAAATGTAACTCTGAATAGTCTTCCATGTGCTGAAATTGGTAAAACTCTATTTCTAACCAAGGGACTCTGGCAAAAGGAGGGATGTTTGGGCCCCCAGTGGAGTCGGTCATGTCCCCTCTTGGGGCCACAGCTCGGGGGAGAGAGGCAGTGCATGCAAACATCCTTCAAAGACAATGGCCAGTGTGAAGGACAGGACTGCTAAGGCCATTAGGTAGAGTTAACAACGGGGAAAGTATTTAGCATCAAGTCAGAGAGGTGGCAAGTCTTATTAGGACTTGGGAACCATGGGAAGGAGGTTGGACATACAGAATTAAAAGAGCAGAAAAGAGCAGCAAAATGCATCTAGCCTCCTAGGTGATGGTGTGTTTGCGAGCCCAGTGACTAAAGAGGCCCCCTGCAAAAAAAAAAAAAAAAAAAAAAAAAAAGAAGGAATAAAGTTGTGAATGGAAAACCGGGTGAAAATGATAGGCAGAAAGGAAAGAATTTTAAGAAGAAAAAGGCTAGTCTATAGTGTTAAGTGCCTGCATCCATACCATGCTGGCTTCCAATCCCATAAGTCGTGGAAGCTAAGCAAGGTCGGATTTGGTTAGTATGTGGATGGGAGACCACCTGGGAACACCACATGCTGTAGGCTTGGGAGAAGGACCTGGCAACCCACTCCCAAAAAACAATCAGCCACTGAAACCCCTATGAATATCAGAGAAGCACTGACACAGTGCCAGGCATGTGACAGTGCCAGGTAGTGTTTCATCTGTTGTACACAGGGTCACTATGAGTTGGACCAGACTGGAGGGTACCTAACAACAACGAGAGTATCAAATACCACTGAGAAGTCAAATTAGAGAAACACAGAAGATTACCTATTGGCTTTGAAAATGTAGAACAAAGTAAAAGAGGCTTGAGTGGGTAGTATTAGTCTGCTAGAGCTGCCACAACAAAATACTACAGCCTAGGAGGCTTAAGTAACAAAAGTGAATTTTCTCTCAGTTCAGGAAACTGAACACCATGTAGGAGGTGCTGTGGGGCTGGTTTCTCCTGAGTCCTCTCCCCTCAGCTGGCATATGGCTGCTGGCTCGCTGAGCCCTCAAGGGCCCTTTTCTCTGGGCCAGTGTCTGTGTGTCTAATCTCTTCTTGGAAGGGCATGAATCAGATTGCACTGGGGGCCACTCCAATGGCCTTGTTTTAACCTTATTACCTCCTTAAGAGCCCCATCTCTACAATCACATTGTATGATCTTGGGGTTTAGGACCTCAGTATATGAGTTTGAGGGGACAAAACTCAGTCTATATGAGCTCCAAAATAAGTCCTGAGTATTCACAGATTCTGTACTTATGAATTCGCCCACTTGCTAAACTTTATTTGTGACCCAAAATCAGTACTTCCAGACTATTGTGCAGAATGGAGAAAAATCAGACTGACCCGATATGCTCCCAGCTGAGGTAAAAGGAAATGTAGCTCCCATACCATAAGCAAGTATCTTTTCCATGTTTTTTATAGTGACATGTTTTTGCAGTTTTGTTGGTGACTTCACTGTTTAACATGGTCCCAATAGAAGTGCTGAAGTGCTAAGCACAAGAGTACTGTGCTGTGGTTGTGGAGACGTTAGGTTACCTTTGACCAAACATGAGTTATAGTGAGTGCCTTGGCTATGGGTTCAAAGTTGAAGAAGTAACAATATTGATTAAAGTATGTATCTTTAAAAAGAAATACACATTTTTGTGCCAGTACCAAGCTGTTTTTGCAACCACAGCTCTGTAGTGTAAGCTTGAAGTCAGGGATTGTGATTCCACCTGTATTAGTTTTGCAGCTTAAGAGTGTTTTGGCTATTCGTGGTCTTTTGTAGTTCCATATGAATTTTTGGATCATTTTTTTCTATTTCTGTAAAGTCAGTCAGTGGAATTTTAATGGGTATTGCATTAAATCTATAGATTGCTTTTGGTAGGATAGCCATTTTTACTATATTAATTCTCCCTATCCAGGAGCAGGGGCGGTCTTTCCATTTTTCAGTGTCCTCTGCTATTTCTTTCTTTAATGTTTTGAAATTTTCCTTATAGAGATCTGAAGGGTCTTTGGTTAGATTGATTCCAAGGTATTTAATTTTCTGATGGGCTATCATGAATGGTATTTTTCCTGAAATTTCCTTCTCTTCCTGTTTGGAATTGGTGTAAAGAAAAGCTATTGATTTTTGTGTGTTAATTTTGTAGCCTGCGACTTTGCTGAAGGAGTTAATTAGATCCAGAAGGGACCCAGAAATACCTCAACACACTTATAGCCACCTGATTTTCTAGAAAGGAGCAAAGCAAGTAAACTGGAAAAAGGACAGCCTTTTCAACAAATGGTGCTGGGAAACATGGTCATCCGCATGCAAAAAAATGAAAGCTGACCCACATCTCTCAATATACAGGAGAGTTAACTCAAAATGGATAAAAGGTCTCAACATAAAACCAGAAGCTTTAAAACTTATAGAAGGCAAGATAGGCAATACACTCCATCATATAGGAATAGGAAAGTATTTCCTTAATAGGACTCCAATTGCTCAAGAAATTTCAACAAGAATAGATAAATGGGATTACATGAAATTAAAAAGCTTCTGTACAACAAAAGAAACAACAGAGTCAAGGAAACCCTCACAAAATGGGAAAACATCTTTACATTTTATACATCAGATTAAGGTCTAATTACTAGAATTTATAAACAATTCAAGAAAAAAACTCCCCCCCAAAAACAACCCAATACACAAATGGGCAAAGGAACTGAGTAGAGAGTTCTCAAATGAAGAGGTCCATAAAGCCATGAAACACATGAAAAATTCTCAATATCCCTAGCCATTAGGGAAAGGCAAATTAAAACAACTCTGAGATTTCACCTTACACCAGTAAGAATGGCCAAGATCAATAAAACAAATAACAACAAATGCTGGCGAGGTTGCGGTGAAAAGGGAACCCTCTTACATTGTTGGTGGAGCTGTAAATTGGTCCAACCACTGTGGAAATCAATATGGAGGTATCTTAAAAAACTGAAAACAGATCTCCTGTATGACCCAGCTATAACACTACTGGGAATTTACCCAAAGGAAGATGGGTCATCATACCACAGAGACACCTGCATCTCCATGTTCAATGCAGCGCTTTTCACAATAGCAAGGATATGGAATCAACCAAAGTGCCCTTCAACAGAAGAATGGTTAAAAAAACTATGGTACATACACACAATGGGATACTACTCAGCAATCAAGAAAAATGAAATAAAGTCATTCACAGCAAAATGGATGGAATTAGAGAAAATTATTTTAAGTGAAGGAACACAAGCTCAGAAAGAGAAACACCACATGTTCTCACTCATATGAGGGAGCTGAATCAAAATTATAAGGAAAAATCCTATTCAAAGGTCTGATCAAAATAAAAGGAAAAAAATCAGCTAAGAATGGTGTCAATATAAATGGTCTAGAAAATGCATGCAATTATTCTGACAAGATAAAAACAAAGATCGCTACAGGAAAAGTTTCTATCTTAAACAGAACTGCAACCCAAGAACATATAGAAAAATATTACCAAGTAAAAGATAGAGAAGACTTAGATGGGGAGAGTGGGAAGGGGGGAAGCATACAAGAGGTTAAGGGGTAATCTATATGAATAATGTACATCAAAATGCATATATGGAAATGTCACAATGAAAAGCATGTCAGAATGAATCACATTAAGGTGTACATTAAATATTACCAGTAAAAAAAAGAAACACACATAAAACAAGATTATGGGTTGGTCAGTTATCATAATGTGACGAGACCCTCCCAGAAACTTGACCCTGTGTTTTCCTATGAGGACTGGTTCCATATCTACTCATTCAGCATCCATGGGGACTTTATAGAACTCAGCTACTCTGACTAAGAAGAATCAACTGTACTTGTTGAAGGGTAAGTGCTAGTGGAGTGGGGATGCTGTGGTGACAGGACTCCGGAAGGGATCACTGACAGAACGAGGTCCTCAAGGCACAAAGCAGAGAAATGTCTGGAGCACCGGTGGAGGGTTACTCCTCGATCCTGGATCAGGTAAGTGGGCACCGGAGGCAGCAGACACGGCCATGGCTGCAAGCAGTGGGGGGTCTATGCGCAGGTAGGGCAGGATATTGACTTTCTTTGGTGGTGGTGGTGTTTTGTTTTGGGGGGTGGTTATGGTTGTTTTTTTGAGAAAGGGTCTCATTGTGTGTCCCAGGCTGAACTTACAATCCTCCTGCCTTTGCCTCCTGAGTTCCAGGTTTACAGACCATTAAGCCCAGCAATCATTGGCTTTCATTGTTGTTAGGTGCTGTCGAGTTGGGTCCAACTCATTGTGACCCTCTTAGGGTTTTCTTTTCTTTTTGTCCCCTTTATTGGTAAAGGTTGGTGGGGTACAGGGTAATACAGCATTGGCTTTTCCCATTATGCAACTATTACATCACTTTTGGTTACACTGAGATTATTCTTTCCTCCTTTATTCCTCTACATTGAATCTCCTCTCCTTCCCACCCTCCACAACCTTTGCTTCCCTTTGCTAGTCCTCTCCCTCCTTCCTTCTACTCTTTATATTTTCCCTTCTTTGGCTAATGGTTTCGGTATTGCTTTGGGAGCGGATTGCCACATCCTTCTCCCATTTTTGCGGTGCTGAGGATTGAACCTGGGTCCTCAGAGAGGGCGGAGTAGCATTCTACCAATTGAGCTAAACTCCAGCCCTTGTTGGCTTTCATAGGTCCTGGCAATTTGGCCTTCATGAGTTCCATAAAAAATGTTAAAACTTATATTTGGTATAAAAACAAATATACTGATATCAGCATTAAAATATATTGTTCAGTCAGGTACATGCCTGTCATCCTAGCAACTGATGAGGTTGAGGCAGGAGGATTGCAAGTTTAAGATCAGAGGCAGCTTGTGCAACTTAGTGAGTCACTGTCTCAAAAATTAAAAATTAAAAAGAGGCTGAGGTACAGCTCAATGGTGGAGCACTTGCCTAGCATGCATGAAGCCCTGGAATCAACACCCCCGCCCCAAATTGCCCCTCCCAAAAATTGTGTTCGATCTGAAAATTCTCTTTATTTTCCTTCTGATTAAAAGATAATAATGATAAAGCACTTCAGTAACTTCTGAAGGCATTGTAGGTCCTAGGCACCATGGCTTATGGATTCATTGGCCTCTTCGTAGGTACCAGGGAAGTTGACTGAGAAAATTCATGCTAGATGTTCTCAGTGAAGTAGGAGGCAAGACTTACTGAGAGCAACATAAATTATGGATGAAAAGAGTGGTTCATTTGAGTTGAAATTTAAAAATGCAACTTGCCATCATCCCAGCTACAGCCCCAAATGTGGGATCTTCAGTCTCCACAACTATGTGAGTTTTCGTAAATACTTCTCCCCTGCCATGGGAAGGAGCGGAAGGGAGAGTGTTCAATGAATACTGGGTTAGACTCTGCAAGAGCTGCTGGACTGAAAAATTCAGCATGTCAGATAATGGCAAGAAAGTGAATAAATAATGCATCCTGGGAGCTTGGTTAGCAAGGAGAGGGCAAAAACAGAATGAGCCAGCTGACAGTTTGGAATAAAGTGTAGCTCTCTGGGAACAGTATTTAATTTCTCCTGTCTCATGTTTTGTAGGAGGTTTTGCATCCCTTGCATAGTGGGTTTGGGGAATTAGATAGTGAATGGGCTGTAAGTGATGAGGCCACAGTGAGAATTTATGATGGAAGTAGTGGAGAAATTCTGGGTTGCAGTGAAATCTGGGGGATGGATTGCAACAATGGAGAAGTCATTCCTGGGAATGGCTTTAAGGGCTATAACTGGGGTAATTGACTGGAAATTGGCCGGAGAATTATACAAGGGTTGAAGACAATACTCCTGAGCCAGAGGCCAAAACAATCCATGCATAAAAGAAGGAACATGGGAAAGCAGGAAGATGGAAAGAAGATTCTGTTATGCCAGATAGCAAAACCATAAAAGATCGCTTCTCCTGTTCATTTTTATTCTCTGTATTTTGTCCAACCTTACAGAAAAAAATAACTGGCTAGCAGCAAATGTAAGCAAGAAAAGTGACATCCTTGTGTCTTTTTCTGGGTCTTGAATTATTTGGAAAGTAGGATAATAAGTAATGCACACTGGCTGTAGGAAAAAGTGTGTCCACTTGGCAGAGCCAGGTTTCAGCCAGGACTGGAAAAGAAAAATGGGTGTAATGGCAAGTTAGAGCAAACAGAGCCATTTGATTATAATAGAACAGCTTGGTCTGATGGTTAGCAGCAGAATGACATTGAGGTGAAGTACTATGGCAAAGTTAGCAAGACCACAGAAGGGGTTTTCCTCTTGGAGTTTAAGCTTTTAGTGGTAATCATGGATAAAGGTGATGAGAAGTACTTGGTATGGCCATCTGACAGCTATGGCAGAAAATAGTGTGTACGTACTGCATGGTGTCAGGTCATTCACTGGTGCATTTGAGTGGAATTTCTCTTTCTCAGCAAAGCTTAGCCTAGGTCATCATAGGTCAAGATATAAAAGGTCTGACAGGACATGGTGGAGCAAACCTGTGATCCCAGTAACTTGGGAGGTGGAGGTAGATGGATCTTAAGTTCGGGGCCAGAGCCAGCCTGTGTAACCTAGCAAGACCCTGTCTCAAGATAAAAAAATAAATAAGAGGTAGAGGCACAGCTCAGTGGTAGAACACTTGCAATGTATATGCAAAGACCCCTAGTACAGAATACACACACACACACACACACATACACACATACAATCACTGATAAATAAAATCCTATTTGAAGAAAATCAAGAGATGATAAATTTGGAAAGATAAACTCTCCATCTATGTTAGGACAATCACCAAATACCTCGTGCCAAGCAAAGTAACTATGAACAGCTTAAGATCCTGTATTAAATTATTCACATGTTGTTCAAGAAAAGACAACTCCACCGGGAGTTTCTGACACTGAGGATATAATGCACCGAGTATGACTCAGCAACAGGCACTGACATTGACCTTCTAGTTTAGTGTAGCTCTTTCTTTTCCAACTGATTACCACAAATTTCGGCACAACACAGTATATCCCCAGCTGATAAGTGACTCTACTTCGGAAAGCCCATTTATAAAATCAGATATTTTGAACTTTTAATCAATTTTCCAATACAAACAATGGTAAATGGGTACTGAGGGCCTCACACTGAGTCATTAAAAAATAACTCATAAAACATCTAAGGGAAAGAGAATAAAAAAGCACTGTGAGAATACTACCAACACCCTGGTGAATGCTTTTGCTATCTGTCTGAGCTTCCATGGGGTATTCCTGTGGGTCTTTTTTTGAACGATGTGTGAATAATTTAATACGGGAACTTAAGCTGTTCATAGTTATTTTGCTTAGCACAAGGTATTCAGCAATTGTCCTGATTTAGGTGGAGAGTTTATCCTTTCAAATTTATCATCTTTTGATTTTCTTCAAATAGTATTTTATTTATCAGTGATTATGTGACTTTGCACATAAGTTATTTACTTTTTCATATATGGATGGCTTACAGCAGGATTACATGACTCCATCTACCATTACAAAACTCCATCTATGGAGTTTTATGGTAAAAGAAAATCCCCTGAAGTCAATAAAGGATCCCTCTCCACTTTCACTTCGTAGCAGTGCCTGAAATTCCACCATCAGAGATACAGTGCTTTAAGTTCATCGTTGCCCAAAACAAACAAACAAAAAACAAAACACTGTAAAACTAGCTTATCTGGCATGAAGTTATTCTGATAAATAGCTGAGCTGAGAATGGTCATCCAGGCCAGCGGGTTGTGTGCACTGTTTCCCCGCATAATCCTTAGACATCAGTAACTCTATGAATGTTGGATTTAAAGTTCTGTTTTGGTGGGGGATTTTGAAGAAGAATTAGACTCACGGAACTTCTTGATCTTGATTCTGATCCCAATTCACTGTTTTATACAGTTCTACCCCTGTATTCCTTTAATGAAGTGTACAGAACAACTCTGCCAAATTAACAGCATTGGTGTAAAGGATAATTGTTTTTATAAAACTCACTTCTCTGACCCCAGGGCATGAAGGCTGATCTTAAAAGGTCTATGTGTTTTCGTCTGGTAAAGAGAACAAAGTGGATGTTCTTTTTTCATCTGTTCGGTAATTTGCTCAACCCCATATCCTCACCCATCTCCCTTCCTCAATGTTGAAGTTGCTGCAGGGAATATAGAACAATTGTGCAGGAGGAAAAGTTTTATGGCATGGCCCTCAGTTCTTGCTAAATCAACATCTGTTTAAAGATAGGTTGTTACTTGTTATTGTTAACTCACAGCAACCCTGTGTACAACAGAATAAAACACTACCCAACACTGTGCCATTCCTGGCACTCTATTAGTGCTTCTCTGCTATACACTGGTTTTTCAATGCCTGATTGTGTTTTGGAAGTGGGCTGTCAAGTCCTTTTCCCAAGCCTACAGCATCTGGTGTTCCCAGGTGGCTTCCTATCCAAGTACTAGGCCTGACCCTGCTTAGCTTCCGAGATCAGATGGGATTGGATGCCATCCCATCTAATCTTGGCTGAAGGCAATATGGGGTGGGATATAGCTAATTCTCTCTCTCTCTCTCTCTCTCTCTCTCTCTGTGTGTGTGTGTGTGTGTGTGTGTGTGTGTGTGTGTGTGTGTACCTAGGGATGGTATAGAGGGGATTGAAGGAAAAACATTGAAGGATAGGGTGTATTTCACAATAAAGATACAGTACATGCCAAGAAATGGTAAAGAGCAGGTTTCCTAGGCTTGTTTGCAGGGCAGGAAATGCTGCAGTGGTATATCTGCTGGCTCACCTGGCTGGCCTGGGGCAGCATTTGGTCCCACAGGTCTTTTGCCTTCAACCCAATCTTAAGTGCAGTCTCCTGCCAAGTGCTTGTCTCACTTCCCCTCCAAGACCCCCGCATTACATCCACTGATGTGCTAGCACATTGGCTCCCAGGGAGAGAAAAATAAAATCCTCCCATAGAACATTTGCCAATTTCCATATTGTAAACTCTCCCATTGTGGCCAATTTAGAGGTATTAACAATTTAACAAACAGGTAGCAAAATTCCCAAACATTTAAGTCTGTTCTCTTGAGCCAGTAGGAGCCAACCCTGGCCCAATGTCTCCCTACATGGATAGAAGCAAATAAGTCTGATCACTTCATAGAGAATTTTGGGTAAAAGATAGAAATGAGTCTTGTGTATATTGAAGGAACATAGATTTTTATTTATAAATGATTTTCTACATTACTATTGATTTATAACAAAAATGATTAGAAAGCTCTTCTAAAATGATATATTTACCTTTAAAATCTGCATGTTTCTCTGTTCTGAGAGGAGATTGAATAAGCAATTAAATACCAACATGTAAGCCATTCCTGAAGCCACTAAAAGGTAAAGGTGGCAAAATTAAACACATAAGCAAGGGAGCTAGCATTTGACATCACCAGTCTGGGTTTCTTTTCAGCTCTTTTAGTACTTTATCAGATGGATAAGATCTTGCTATTGTTATTTAAATGTCGCCTTGGTTTATGTCAGGTTTCCCTCAATTAAATTACAAGTTTCCTGAGGATAAGATGCAGGTGTCAGGTTTTAGCCTCATTTCCCACAGAGCCTCGCCCTCAGAAAATCTGAACCCAATGAAAAGCAGATGGTGAATTCCCTGAGGTTTTCAGGGCCCCTTGCAAGCTGGCAAGCCTGCCCTCCTCTGTGGCTGTTTATGATCTTATTCAAAAGCATCTACTTCCAGAAGGGTGAGTGCCAGGTAAAAACATGGTGAACATAACATGGGGGTTCTCATCATGCAGAAGTGAATTCAGGAGTTCCCAGGGGGAGACGCAGAAGAAGCAGGTAGAACAAGGGGGAGCAGGCAAATAGGGCTCCTCAAGGTTGATGTGCCCTGAAAACATACCTTATGTCTCCTGGGAGGAGAGAGGAGAGTGTAGCCTGGAAGGGGAATTCTGTCCAAAACAGGGTGTGGAGAGGAGAGAAAACGGGAGAGGATGAGGCCAGAGGTCCTGAGGGAGCACAAGTGCAGGGGATGGGGACCTACTCACTCTTCAAGATTCAGCAATACTCAGGTGCAGTGGCCCATGCCTGCCTGTCATCCCAGGGATTTGGGAAGCAGAAGCAGGAGGATCCCAAGTTCAAGGCCACAGGCAGCCTGCATAATTTAGCGAGAACCTGACTCAAAAAAGTAAAAAAAGGGGCTGGGCATGCATCTCAGTGGTAGATAGCTTGTAATAAAAACTAGGACCTGGGTTCAGCCTCTTAGTACCGAAAAAAAAAAAAATACTGTATCCATGATGATGCAGATTTCTGGTCACCAAACCCTAGAATTCTATGGCTAGGAGGGACTTTAGCCATATGACTGTCATATGCCACAGATAAATAGATGGCAATGTGGAGAACTTGCTCCAGTTTCATTTGTTAAAATATATAGGTGGCTTATTATACTGGTATTTAAAAAATTATATGTACTGCAGGAAAAAATATGAAAAGGACCAGATCATGTCCTCAGTGCTTATTATCTCATAAGTATTCTGAGGCAAGTGTACCGGTAAAGGCAAGTGTAATTCTTGTCACAGTTATGCTGCCAATAAATTGTTAGGAATCACAGAACAGAAAAGGATCATTTTGGACTGACGGGGCCCAGGAAATCCACAGAAGAGAAAGCATCTGAGCTAAGGTTAAAGGGCATTTTAGGTAAGCTGAGTTGGGAGGAATTCCTTCACACCTTGCATATTTCCCTGGAAAATCAAATTCTGTCACTCGAGAATTGTCTCAAGTCTTACTGTTTAACCACACACATTTATTTACCAGTGTACAGCCATCATGGGCCTTTTGGAGGCTAGTCTAACAGAGCAATCAAGAGGGAAAGTCTAGACTGAAGGGGCAACAGAAATAGAAGTGGATTTGAGACACCCAGACAGGCAATGATAGGGGAGAAGTGGGAAGAAGGAGGTTGGCAGTTGGCATGCAGATGAACGCAGGCACAGTTTGTGTGTGTGTAGGGGAGAGAGATGATGGGTTGATTTGCCCATAAGGATTTTTTGTATTAAGATGTCTCCACGTCAGTAATTAATGTGTATTTATTGTTTTCATCCTTCCTTTCCTTTGTTTTTTCAATATTCCAAATATCATTTAGTCAACACTTAAGTTTACATTCACTAGGTTCTTCAGCAATGACTTGACTTCACATCATAACTGTTCTTCAATCTCAGCAGTTTTCTTAGGATGGTGTGCCAATCAGTTGGCCAATAAATGAAAAAGAAAACTAAAGAGATGGTTTGCTGCATCCAAATCTGTATCATGTTTCTAAGAAAAAAGTGTTATTGTTCTGTTATTTTTGTTTTATCCTTCAAGGAATGGACGGACACATCACTATAATAGAAACCTCATTTCAAGTTCAATGAAATTCTAAACACAGTGGTCACATGTACACCATTTTTGTTTTTCCCGAAATGGAAAATATTTCTGAATAACAACTTCAACTGGGAGAGGAGGTGCTCCCCACATTGCTTTTAATCCTCCTTGGAATCTGTAAAAGAGAAGCCAGTTCACTCTTTCCCTGTTAAAGACACTGTATAGAAAACTATAAAAAAGTAATAACGTTCTATTATAAGCTGTCTCCTAGTTCACTTAGGTGTTCAAATAAACAAAAGCCTCATCAAAAGACAATTTTAACTCAATCCA
This sequence comes from Pedetes capensis, assembly GCA_007922755.1. Lineage (NCBI taxonomy): Eukaryota > Metazoa > Chordata > Mammalia > Rodentia > Pedetidae > Pedetes > Pedetes capensis. The sequence goes on along the minus strand of VMDO01004620.1, from coordinate 19,351 downwards.
ACTGTGATGCAGAATCAACTGGCAGTGAACATAAGCTGCTGTAGGATTCAAAGACAAGGTTCCCCCTGGTATGCTTTGTGTTGCCCAAAGGAGGAAAAATGTGACTGGAAGTCATTTGGAGCCTAATAAATTCACCCAATAGAAACTCACAGTATTTGGGGGTGGATGTGTTATCCAAAATATAATCCAGTGACTTGGCAATATGTATGGGATCTCTCCTGAAAATAATTCTAGTTAAATTTCAAATAATTTTAGTAATGATTTGTAATCATAGAAAGTGAAATTGCCTTGTAGTATTAACTACAGACAGCCATCTCATAATTCTTGAAACTGACTTCAGTTGGTCACCACAGCACAATACAGTCCAGATTCTCTTGTCTGCTATTTTTCCTGATTTTTTCCAGTTGTGCCATTACAAGGCATTGCTAAGATGAAGACCCCCAATTCTCTGTTCTGAGCATACCCCTTTTTATATTCTTCCCGATAGGAACTCATCCATACTTTGCAACTTCTCATCTCATTCCCACTTGTTTGTATCTAAATCTATACCTGCAGCTTATATTTCCTTTCTACTAGTACTCACTCATTTCCTCACTATCTGGGGGCCCATCGTCACCTGAAACTCAACATACCCGAGGACCATGACTAGGTACCATGGCCCAGTACCACTTCTTAGTAGAGACAAGTACTTCTCACACTGCTTACCTAAAGGGAAAATACTCAGTAGTTAGTCCTTTCCTACTTACTTTCATTGCTTAAAACTACATAGCCATTTACAAGGACTCCAAAATTGAATATTTTGCTCTTCTGAACAACTTTGAATAGTACTTCCAGAATTCCTCCTTAAAATACTGGTTTCAGGGGTAGATCAGTTGCAAAATATGTGTGAGGCCCTGGATTCAACCCCTGAGAGCTGCAAAATAAATAAATAAAAATAAATAAAAATAAATAAAATACTGGTTTCATCATAGCACTATAACCCGTGCCTTGAATCTGTTCCTGCTAAAAAGCATTAACTCCTCACTTGGGCCCACAAGGTAACTAAACGTGGAGAAGGACACCAGTCACTGGCCTAACTAAATCCATTTGGTCCCACTCTGGCTCCGTTTTGGCCTCAACCTTTCCTCTTCAGTCACTTTCTCCTGCTGCCACCTTGGATTCTGGGAGCAACAGCGGCTGATTGATTGACATCTCTATGACAAGGGACCGAAACTACCCCAATGGTGGCCCTCAAAGGACAGAGTACCCTGAAAATGAGTACAATTATCTATGATGGTGAGGCTGTACCTGGAGCAGGAGTGATCATTTCAGGGGACCCAGATCACTCCCCTCAAGCGATTGAGAGTGGTGAGAGTGGTAACAACTTCTCTGGACAGCCTTGCTGAACCTGAATGGCCATCTTGGTCAGCCTGACCAGACCCTGGGACTGCTTCATTATGCACACCTCTTGCCTCTTTGCAGCAATTTTTTTTTCTATTTAAACCTAACATTTATGCCAGTGCCCCAAAGATAGACTTGGGGGCATTGGATCCCCTTATCTGTTCCTCTTCTTACTGTGAACATTGCTTAAATCTCCTTGCTCTGCTTTCACCATTACTCATCTCTTACAGCATATTGGGGATGGGTGGCTGAACGCAATCTGCTGGGACTCCTGGAGCCGAGCCTTTGCCCTAAAACTCTGGCAAGAGTACCACTGAACTCAGAATGTTTAAATGCCTCCTCAGAAGCTACTCTGTGCCGTTAAACTGTGAACAACCACAGCTTTTGTTTCTTTTTTTCACTTAGTAATCTGTTTCCTTTCAGACCCTATCACACAATGTTTCCAAAGACCAGGATCCTTCCTCCTAACCACAGTAGTGGCTCCTGCTCTTCGCCAGCCACCTGAGATCTACAAGTTTTGTCAGTACGTTTTGTCTCCGCCCTGATCCCTTTCCTAATGCTGCTCCATGCATTTGCAGTAAAGTTGACTGATTTACTCCATTACTTATATTTGCTAACACCAGACACTTCCAGTTTTAGGGGTCTCTTTTGCCTTTTCAACTTAAATACACACACACACACACACACACACACACACACACACACACACACGGTGTGTGCAGGAAATGTGAATACATATTATGCATACCCCACAATGCAATGCATGGAATACATACAGTGAGTACAGTTATTTTACAAAACTCTGTTCAACAAATTTAACTGAAATCAACAAATATGTATCAAGTATCTATTATAGCTTCATTATGTGGCTACAAAGAAAAACTGTATATTCTTACTTTTTCTAGAAATAAATTTATTTATTTATTTATATTTATTTATTTATTTGCAGTACTGAGGGATGAACCCAGACATGCTAGGCAAGTGTTCTACCACTGAATTGCATCCAGAGCCCTTTTTAAAAATTTTTTGATACAGGATCTCATTAAGTTGCTTGGACTGCCTGAGGCCTTGAACTTGCAATCATCCTGCCCCAGGCTCCTGAGTGCCAGGATGGCAGGTGTGCACCATGGTGCCTTTCTTCTTAAGGTGTTAAAAAAATGTGGGATAGCCAACATTACAGAGAAAAGGAAAAAATAGAGAAAATTTCTCCTGGTCATACAGATTTTCTATAATCTGGAACCCACTGGGCTATGCTGCTTCCTCTTGGTAATGACTGGAAATCAGAGGTCACGTCCCATGGGCTCCCTGTGGTAGACAGTATCACCGGCTCCACAGATCCCATTAGTCTTTCCACTTCAGTACTTCATGCAGCAAGTGCCTGGGAGTCTTCTCAGCTGTATCTTTGGTCCCTGGAACCAAGTGTGGCCAGAGAGCACAGAGCAGTTCAGCCAGGACGTTCAGCTCCCCAAGAGCCGCCCTCACACAAGGGGTCTGGAGTCCTGTTTAAACGTCCCACTTCGCTGGCTCCCTTCTAGACTTTGTGGCGCTCCCAGCACCACCGGCCTCTGCTTGCCCTCAGCAGTGACCTGCACACGGATGCCCTGGGGACGGGAAGGGGGGCTTCTTTCCTTTTCTTTCTCCTGGCTCAGTCCCCCACCAGTGCAGAGGTCCCCTCCCCAGAACCTGCACGCTTCCCCAAAGACCTCTCAGGTCGGGTCGGGCTGCTGCAGAAAGCCCTCCAGAGACTCTGCACAAACTGCCCAGGTGGGCACTCCCCATCAGTGCCTTCAGGGTTTCTGGACCTGGTCCCTATCCAACAGCTGCAGTATCCTCTTTGTTCTAGAGGCACGTGGAAATGCCTAAGAACTTGACCTCTGGAGTTTGCATAGTAATTGGTTCAAACCCTGATTCTACCTTGTCCCTTATGTAACTTTCTTACATTAAGATTTTGTTTCCTCGTAGATGTAGGAGGAATAACGATGGTCTTGATGATACAGGGTTGTAGGGGATTAAACAAGAGCCTATACATCAGGCGTTTTGCATGACATTGGACAACTTGGACAATGGCAATAGATGTTATTAAACATTCCGCACATCCTGAGGCTTCTTTGATCCGGAAGGTGTAGGATGCCGTGGAATGCACTGACTTCAATACCAAGAAATTCAACTTTAGACTGAAATCTTCAGCATACATTTTTGGAAGGCTGGATTTATGCAGGGTGTCATTCTTCAAAAGTTTGTGACCAAAGAGGGAAGGACAATGGTTGCTGGTAAGGGCAGCAGAGCCCTGGAGGCTGAATATGAGTTCCACAAATACAACCCTGGGCAGTTTCTGAGAGGCCTGTGATGGATTATTGTCAAGATTTCCAACTGAGTAAAATAATACTGTGAGCATGCTATACATTGTAAATATTTAGGAAATTAATCATTGGCACGTTTGAGACTCACATATTCTACATTATGATAGAGATTATACAATACGTTTAAGGAAATATTAAAGGTTGTTTACTCCAGATAAACGTTTGCCACGGAGACATAAATTGGCTAGAGATTTTTCATGGAAAAACAGATTCTGTTTCTTTTTCACTTAGTAATATGAACTTTTGGTCTTTTTTTGTTGTTGCTATTATTTCTGGGTGGGTACAGAGCTCATGATTTATGTGAGAAGCTATTGGAATTTCACAGAAGAAACTGTTGGAAAATGTTTCAGTCTCTAAATTTATTGCAGCAACATTCCTAAAAAAGAATTTCAGTGGAATCAAGAGATTTTCTTACTCCCATTAGATAGCTTAATGAAATACTTCATTGCACTCATAGAAATTAGAGATGCTACAGTCTCCCACATTTTCTGTGTAATTTCTCTAGCAACATACACTGACTATCTGCACACACACAGTTTTCTCTCAGTTTTAGTTCATGCTATCAAAATATCTCCTTTTTCTCCTCTAACCTTATTTCAATGCTTCAGATTCTCCTCAAAATATTACTGCTTTCAATGCAGCTCCATCATGATATATATTTGTATTTTTACTTTTCTCCAAGCATACACGAAAAAGTAAACAAGAGCTGCAGCACAAAAACAAAAAGGCACAGGATCAAAGATATGGTTAAGTTATTTTTCCATGGTCAAATATTGAAAGAAGTACAAGACATCTTAAGGCATTCCCAAACCATAAAGAAATAAAACCCATATACTTAAAAGATAGAAAAGTAGAAGGAAACTTCATCAGATCCAGTGCTTGCCTCTTACTGGTATGTGCCGAAAGCAGGCTGGGGGCAGTCAGAGGAATATGACCCAAAGAGGACGCCAGCCTTAATTGAGCAGCGGATGTGTCGTCTGTATATTTTTCTGGCAGCGCTAGATGTTCTCCTACAATCTATTTTTTTGTGGCTGGGTTTCTGTCTTCTACTGTGTTGTGAGTAGTAGGACTTGTGTTCAAATGCAGGCTCTAGTATTTATTATTTATGCGGCCTCAGGCATGCTAATCAAAACCAGGAAGTGTTAGCATGAATGTCTATTAAAAACAAGGTGTGGCTACAGATGTTGCTCAGCGGTAGAGTGCTGGCCTAGCATGCTTGAAGCCCTGGGTTTGATCCCCAGCACCAAAAAAAAAAAAGGTTATTGTCGTTAGGTGCCCTCGAGCTGGTGTCTGACTCAGAGTGACCCAACATACAATAAGCAAAACAATATTGTTAGTGCTACTCTGCTATTCATAGGGTTTTCAATGGCTGGTTGTTCTTTGGGAGTATGTTGCTAGGTCCTTCTCCCAAGCCTACAGCACCTGGTATTCCCAGGAGGTCTCCCATCAAAGCACTAACCAGGCCTGACCCCACTTAGCTTCCAAGATCTGATAGATCAGACTCCACAGTAGTATAACTGCAGGCAAAAACAAAACAAAACAAAACAAAACAACAACAAAAACAAAACCCAACAACAATAAAAACAACAACAACAACAACAACAACAAACCCTAGTAACTTACTAACAAAGTTGTGATAGGAAGTAAATAAAAATGAAATTATGCAAAAGGCAGAAGGCTTAACATGACAACTAGTAGAACTCAATAAATATTAGTTGCATTTCCCCTGACCACTGTGAAGCAAGATGTAGTCATATACCTTTTTTGAAAAGTTATTCTTCTCCCTCACAATGGCCCTTTGTAACTTTATTGTTCTCCTGATAAAAAGAACCTTAGAGAGTAAAGGTCTCAACTTCCTGTTCCTTATCCAAAGTCTTCCCTTCATTCTTTCACCTTGCTTTGGGGAAAAAAACAAGTCAAGCAAAGAGTAGGGTTACACAAATATTTAGTAAAACTGTGCAATTGTATGGAAATATAGCTGGACTTAAGGTCTGAAGTCTGAAATCTGAAATTCAAGAACCATATCATGAATTCTCTAGCTTTTTATTTTGAAAATGGAGATAATGCTTTGCCTACATTCTAAGGACTATTTTAATATCAAATTAAATCCTTTGATATGAACATATTTTAATACATCTCAAACAGTGTGTTGTTGTTGTTGGGTGCCATTGAGTGGGATCCAACTCATAGTGACCCTCATAGGGTTTTCAATGGTTGATTGTTCCAGGAAATTTACATCTCAAAGCAAATCATGTTACCAGTGAGGGTGTCATACTATGGAACAATGAGAATGGGTGGAACATAGGGCTCACTTCCCCCTGTACCCACCAAATTTCTGAGCCCTGAAGGGCCTAACATGGAGCAAAGATAGGCAAGAAGCAAAGAAGGCAGGAAATGAAATTAAACAAACAAACAAAAACAGAATTCATGGAATTGAGAGTGGAAATTCAACTTCAGTAGTGAGAATATGAAAGATGAAGGGTGCAGATCATGAAAGGCCTTTAGGCAGTCCTTAGAAGGCGGGGACCAACTGTAACTCGAGAACACAGACATTGAAAAAAATAAAGATTAAAATTCAAACTGACTTGTTTCCATTAGTCTATTAATTCCATCATAGCTAGCCGATACTCAAAAGGTCCCACTAATAACCTCCCATCTTTTTCTTGGGAAGCATGTTAACTCTTCTTAGGGGTGTTTGATAACAAAGAAGGTACTGGTAGGATTGATGCCTTGACAAGACAGAGTGTTTTCTGCCGATGCTCAGCAATGTCTTTCTTTTTTATAGTGAATATTTGGACACCCATGGCACTAGAATATTGTGATTTTATATTTTCACCCATGGCATCAAAGATAGAGAAAACACACAATAAATACACACGTACCCCACTATGAGTAGTTTTTTGAATGAGGCATGGTAAAAAAACGTCCACAGGAGGTAAAAGAGGAAAAAAATCAATCCATGAAAATTTCTATTTTAGGCAAAAGTGCCAGACCACCAGGCTTGATATGTTTCACAGTGCCAACCCAGCAGGTCAGAGGGAACAGTGCTTTGGTGGGGCATTAAGGGTAGACGGAATGTCTCAGCTCTGGAAAGCAATGAGGCAAAGCTTAGTGACACTGCCAATTATATTGTTAAGAAGTCCTTTAATCATCCCATTTTTTTCTATTATCAAGAAAAATTGGATATAGACAACAGAATTAAAGGTTGGTGATTAGAGAGAGGAAGAAGATGCTAGATATAAGCTTTGAAAGTGATAGCTTTAGTGAAATTTCACCATTCTGATATATAATTGATTTTTTAAAATTAAGAGTCAAGCAACAAAGACCTGATGTTTTCTAAGTTTCATCTATAATCAGGAACATAATGTTATAAATGTATCATTACCATATTAAAGAATAAAATGTGGATGTTGGATACCAGTCTGAATGGTAGAAAGGTTATTTTATACTTAACAGTGGGAAAATGCCTTTGCAAAGCAAGATATTTTCCTGTGTTGAATTCTTTCAAAATTAAATTTATGGGCCATTCATACATTCCAACGGGGTAGGGTCACCATCATGTCTAAGTATATCATATGACTTCAGGAATTCAGACATGGCAATTCCTACTACTGATGCATTAATTGTATAATCTGAAAGTTTCCCTATTAAATATAAAAAATCAGTATATTCATCTGGATTTGTTAATTCCTCTGGAATTATTTGCTGGTCATACTACTATACCAAGTAGAAAAGGCTAGAAATATTTGTTAAAGATTTTGGAACAAAAAGCCAAAACCACTTTGTATAGTTACCAAAAGGGAGAGCTTTTGGTATAAGATGTCAGTTTCCTGGCTCCAACTGGTCTAAATGGAAAAGAAAAAATATATATATAATAACCTCACGCAGATATGGCCTGAAAGGAAAATAGTCTTGGTCCTCTTACTAGCTGAACATTAGATTTTCTGCAAATCACCTCAGTTCCTTTGCTTGGCAATTTAATAATCCTGTATCATGTCTGTTTCACCTTCATCAAGCAATAGATCTGAAAATAATTGTGTGTGTGTGTGTGTGTGTGTGTGTGCATGTGTGCATGTGCATGCGTGGTGTGTACTAAAAAGTAAAAAGAGTTCTACTGTAGAAACTTGTATTATTATTATTTGGCTAATGAGTCATGTGAATCCCGCTCCCAGTGGCTTCACTGGCAGATCTACAACATTTTTCCTGGTTCTAAGCCCATTTTCACTTGGATGCTCTTCAGTCTGGGTTTTTATGGAAGCGACATCCTGACTCTAGGTGAAGTGAGATGTGAATTTGGACTTTTAGTAGTTTTCCACTGAAGAAAGGTGACCTCTTCCAGACATTGGCCCAATTCTTTTCAAAAATGGATGCTATTTCTTCTCTGGTTGGATTCCATCACCATATGAGGCAACCAGAGTTGTAACGTGGCAGTCTGTGAAGAGAGGGAGCTTGCAAGCTTGATTTCCTCAAACAGTGAGGAAGGTTATAGAAGCTCTGGTAATGTTGTGAGATATTCATTCAAAGAAATAAGAACAAAGGAAGGCCACTTTGGGCCAGTGAGAGGCCTGGTGATCTGGGAGGAACACAGAAAAGAGGAAAAGGGACCACTCCAACTAAAGGAAGCAACATAAAACATGGTAAACAAACAAATAAACAAAAAGAAAACCATGGCTATTGTGTCCCTTCACATGTAGCTCTTCATCTGTGTGGGTGCTCTCCCCTTAGCCCTGCTCAGCTTCCTGTTTCAGTTGACCTTTTCTGTGGTGAGCAAGGTCTCTGCACTGGTTGAGCCAATAAGTGGAGCCCTGGCAGGCGGTGAGTGACAGGAAGGAGTGGCTGAGGGATTTGAAGCCCAGACTGAGACATCACCCAGATCCTCAACCTCCCTCATGGAGGTTCTGATGTTCTCCCTGGACTCCTCTCCCTATTTAAAATGCACTATTGGAAAGTGTGAGATGAGTCATCAACAGACTTAAATGTTCTGGGGAGTGCAGGCTGCACTTTAGTGGGGGTTGATGTATTCGTTATCTGAATCTTTAATGTGTTGAAGTACTTTGTATAGCACTGAGTCCTCTAGGGACCTGAGAAAATATAGAGCAGACAGGTACTAACATCCTTGTCTTTACAATTTTCTTTGCCCATTCAAAGGAGGATGAATAATTTTTTTCTAACAATTAGTTCAGACTCTCACAACAAGCCAATTTACAATGTATTTATTTTTTAATTCTTTTGCGGTACCAGGGAATTGAACCCAGGGCATTCCACCAGTGCCTCACTGAGCTGCACCCCTAGCCCCTTGCTTATTTTTTATTTTGAGACAAGATCTCGCTAAATTATATAGGCTGCCTTTGGCCTCGAACTCACAAGCCTCCTGCCTCAGCCTCCCAAATCACTGGGATTATGAATATTCTCCATGGTGCTTAGGTAGAATTCATTTAAAGTGTCAGTTCTTTGAAAGTCATATAGAATAGAATTCTTCCCAACATTTTCTCAGCTTTCAGCTTTCATAGGGGTTTTTCCTATAAGTTGTAACCTAACAACAAAATCTTCATGATTCCCCTTAACAGACACTTTATCTCACTAATGAATAGTAGTTTGAAAATACATTCTTACTATACACTTCTGAATAGCCTGTGATGGTTAAAGATCAGGTGATTTTTTTGATTGTTCTTTGTATACCCAACGTTTAACAATGTGCTCAGTATGACAGCCAAATTAAATCAGTATTTATGGATAAATGAATAAATAATTAGAGAATGTGGTAAAAGTTTACTATGTAAGGCAACATAACCTGGGCCCAATACAAGGAGGCACAATTATATCTTTACCTTCAGCATCCTTCTTTATGAGATAAGAATGTTTGAACCTGTCATGCCTACCACACAGAATTGACCTGAAAACCAAAATCTAAATCTGAAAAGTTCATTTAAAAAGGAAAGTGTTCCAAAATAAAATATTTCCCTGCTAAGCAAATGTGTGACCATATTATGAATCATGTTCATATCTTCCAAAACCTAAGTACATATGTCAAAATTGCTTCCCATCCATGCTATCCCTTTCCCAGAAAATACTGCGCTCTTATCTGTACCTAAGTCAGTTCACTTGAGAGTACAAGTTTACACCTGAGCTCCATGGCCATTTAATCATTTGGAAATAGAGGATGAATCCATATAGACAAATTGACTAGTTGAATCACAGCTGTGACATATGGTGCCTCAGGACAACTCCTAGGAGCTGTGCAAACGAGACAAGGTAAAGCAATGTCAAAATACATAATGAGCTGAAATCAAGAGGGGCCTAGGAAAACACAAGGAAAATAGAGTGATGTGATATGAGGTTTTAATGGAAAGAGTGTGGAAAGAACGGTAAGTAAAAAACAATATGGCGAAAGTATGAGAAAACGGAATGACATTTTCTTTCTTACAGAAGTGATTTACTCGGTCATTTAGCAATAGCCGAGTGCATGCCAAACACGGATCTTGGCTTGAGGGCCTGCTGGCAAGAACAGCAGTTCTTAGCCTTCTGAGGAGCACTATCTATGGAGGGAAGCAGTCAATAAACTAGAACTAAACAATAGCATTTTCCCTCCACAAGTCATACTATCCTCCAAACCCCATTAACCTTTGTCTCCGGTGCTGGCTGAGGATCTGACGGAGGAAGAAAGAGAAGAGTCTGGAATGAATGAGAAACCCAAGGAAGAAGTAGGCCAAAGAGGGAGTTAGCAGAAGCTAGCGATAAACAGTGGAGAGAAGCAAGTGAGTCAAACTCAGGAGGAATCGCAGGCAGGGGAACAAGTAAGGACAAGCTGTCCAGCCTTCCTTCCAAGACTTCCTGAAAGCAGCCCTCAGGATTACTCACGGGTGCCAAGGTCACGACCTTTAGGGGGCAGTAGTTCACTAGTATCCACTGGAGATGAGACCGGCTTGCAGGATTGTAATTAGAATAAAATGTGTGCAGATTTTTTTCATGGGTCATCCAGAAGGTGACTTTTTCTCCAGACATGACTGGGTATATGTTTTTCTGATGCCTACTTTTTCATTATAATGATGCCTCGAGGACCCTATGAGGAAAGAGAAATTTAAGCTGGCTGTGAGTAAGGGTGCTGCCCAAGGACCTTAAAATTCTTTAGCACTTTTTTCCTTCCCTCCCCCAAAAGAAACAATGGGCTTAAGTGTTTTTAAAAATGTGCTGACTTCTGTCAGAGAATCAAAATAAACTGGTAGGAAGGTTATGGCTTTGTAGGCCCTGCCTGCTGGGCTGAGAGAGGAAAATCTCCCAGAGCTTGGAGCTCAGTCACCTTTTGGGAGCTGGATTGGGTTCAAGGTGACCCCTGCCTGTAGGTCTCCTCTGAGGGCACGCATGCCAGACGCGGCCCCAGGACCTGCGCTGAAGACCCGGCCTCGTGGGTCCTGCCAAAAGGAACTCTGTAAAGTTGTTTCTGGCCAAGAGGCATTGGCTCTGACCCAGCAAGAAAAATATTTCCTGATTATTTTTTATTTTCAAGCTAAGGTCAAGAGGTTTTCCAGTATCTTTCACTCAATCCATGTGCAGGATAACAGCTTGAAGTAAAGAGAGGCTCTTGCTCAGTGTCTGGCATGCTGTGCCTTCCAGGAGGATCTACACAGCCATCACAGGTACTGTGAAGCTGGAAGAATCTTTGAAGCTTTTTTCTTTGGATGGGCATGCAATGACTTTTTTGGAAAGTGCCAGAGTCTAGTGGAGAGATCTACTCTGAAGATTCTAGTCCTCTGGCGAGTGACAACGTTACTTGCTTGAAAGGGGAAAGTGAGGGTGCAGGGGTGGTGTAGGTGGCGGTGGGGAAGGTGTTCAGAATTGTCCCTGCTCAAAAACAGATTGGGATATGCAAATCAAGAATCCTTGGGCCCTATTGGTTGTTGTTGTTGTTAGGTGCCGTCGAGTTGGTATCCAACTCATAGCGACCCTCTGTACAACAGGGGAAACACTATTGTCAGTGCTTCTCTGCTGTTCCTAGGGTTTTCAATGGCAGATTGATTTTTGGGAGGGGGTTGCCAGGTCCTTCTCCCAAGCCTGCAGCACCTGGTGTTCCCAGGCGGTCTCCCATCCAGGTACTAACCAGGCCGGACCCTGCTTAGCTTCCGAGATCTGACGGGATCGGATTCCACAGGGCTATGGCTGCAGGCTGGGCCCTATTGGTGGAAATGTAAAATGGTACATTGCTATGGAACCAGTATGGAGGATTCTCAGAAAATTTGACATGGAATTCTGATAGGACCCAGCAACTCTATTCTTGGGTGGTGCCCCAAGGAACTGGAAGTAGAAGCTTCAACAGATATTTGTACAACCACATTGATAGCAGCTCTACCAACGGTAGCCAAAACCCCCCAAACATTCATCCATAGAAGAGTGGATAAACCAGATGTGATCTGTACACACAAGGGAATGTTGTTGTTGTTTTTAGGTGCCATTAAGTTGGGGTCTGACTCATAGCGACCCTAAGTACAACAGGAGAAACACTATTGTTGTGCTACTTTGCTATTCATAGGGTTTCCAATGGCTGATTGTTTTTTGGGAGTGGGTTGCCAGGTCCTTCTCCCAAGCCTACAGCACCTGGTGTTCCCAGGCGGTCTCCCATCCAAGTACTAACCAGGCCTGACCCTGCTTAGCTTCCGAGATCTGATGGGATTGGACACCACAGTGGTATAACAGCAGGGGAAGGGAATATTACTCACCTTAAAAAGGATGGGGTTTCTGACGTATACTACAAGGTGGGTGAAACTTAAAAACATTATGCTAAGTGAAATAAACCAGAAATGCAAAAGTACCTAGAAGAGTCAAAAAGAATAGAGGCAAAAAGAATTGGGATGGAGGCAAGAGGAAAGGAGGAGTTATTGTTTCATAGGTATACTGAAAACATGAAAGTTTCTGGAGATGAAATGGTAATGATATTGAATTCTAATGTGAATATATTTAATGCCACTGAACTGCATACTTAAAATGACTTGAATGGTAATTTTTGTGTGTATTTTTAATGTTCTGTATGACATATGAAAGAACAGAGAACACTCAAAATCAGTAGCTGCCTATGTAGCAGATGATCTACCCATTGCTATTTACTTATCAATGTCACCCTGAGGAGTCTCTGGTTATGACATCCTCACATGCATTATCCCCAGCAAGGAGCAATCAGCACTCACACACACTCAATAAGGAAGGGCACATTCCCTTTGCCCACACGAGACTGGACATTACTGACAATATGAAGCAATACCATGTAAGTTATAACTTCATTACATGAAGAGCTTCCCAGAGCATTGTGTAGGTAAATTCTGAAGAAATCATATTAATGTTATGATTTAAAATATAAATTGATATGTAACCTTCTTTCCTTACTCACAACCCATGAGCTCTAGTGTTCCCTTTGTAGAGAAAGCTCTCCTAACTTATGGCTTTGTTATAACACAACTGCGGAGGGAAGAATGCAACTACCATTTCCTTCCCAACCACATTACTCCACAGTGTTTAATGCCACTGGTGAAGGAGGAGCTGGATAGTTGTTTAGCATAAGTCATAGGTTTGAATCAAGCCATAGAGTCGATCTGCTAAAATTACAAGGTACATCATCTTAATGTCGTTGTTGTTAGGTGCAGTCGAGTCAGTATCCAACTCATAGCAACCTTACATACAACAGGCAAAACACTTTGTCAGTGATTCTTCATAGGGTTTTCAATGGCGGATTGATTTTTGGGAGTGTGTTGCCAGGTCATCTCCCAAGCCTACAGCACCTGGTGTTCCCAGGTGGTCTCCCATCCAAGTAATAACCATGCCCCACCCTGGTTAGCTTCTGAGATCTGACTGGATTGGATGCCACAGGGCTACAGCTGCAGGTACAACATCTTAGTAGTAATTATATAAATACTATTTCATTCTCCACTATATTCTTAGTGCTTAAAAAAATACCTGGCACAGACTAGATGTGTAAGAAATGTTTGCTGGCAGAATTAATGGACTTTAAACATTACATTTTCCCAGAGGAGAACACTGCTAGTATATGGGAAATTAACTTTAAGATAAGACCTTCAACCCCAGGCTTGTTTCCATTTTGCAAAATAACACATTCACATGGAAAAATGAATGGAATACGTATGTATATCTTAGTCAAGGAAAGTAATGGGGAAAATTAAAAAGTCCCTACTCAGGTCAAAGGGTTGGGATTTAGCTCAGTTGGTAGAGTGCTGCGCTGCAGTCTCTGAGGTCTCGACTTCAATTCCCAGCATCACAAAAATGGGAGAAGGGCCTGGCAATCCACTCCCAAGGCAATCCCAAAACAGTCAGCCATTGAAAACCCTATGAGGGTCGCCATGAGTCGGATACTGACTCAATGGCACCTAACAACAACAACAACAACTCAGGTCAAATGGGAGAAGGATGTGGCAATTCACTCCCAAGCAATCTCGAAACAATCAGCCACAGAAAACCCTATTAGGGTCCTGTGAGTCAGATATGACTTGACGGCACCTGACAACAACAACAACCCAGGCCAACACACTCAAGACATGGCAGACATCCTGTAGCCCACCCGTGTCTCTCGTCTCAGCCTCCCTATCTCCCTATCACAGGAGCTGACTTCCTGTTTGTCTTCAGCGTTCCACCGCCTATGGACAGATCACTAAACAGCAGTGCCTCATTTATGTCCTTGTGAAGTTTCTCTGAATGGGGTGGAGTTGTATGGAGTATTTTACATGGTGCATTCCTTCCTCTCGCCTTCTGTCTGTGACAGTCACCAATACAGAGCGTGTTCTGCAGCAGTTTATTTTCTTTGCTGTACAGCACTCCACTGTGTGACTATTCCACAGCATTGTACCTAATGCAGTGTAGGAAGGACCTTTACATTGCTTTGAAATATGACTTTCTTTATTATTTATAGATGTTGGTGGGTACAGAGTAATAAGTCATTTCTATATCCACTATAGAACTACTAAATCACTTTAGCTTACACATTCATTATCATATTTTATAGAACAATATAAAGTAAAGAAGAAAAAAGAAAAAAATAAGAATTTCAGTGAGTATGTAATGAAAATTGTATGCAATCATGGGTTATAGTCTCATCGATTTTTGTCTTCCTATTTTTCCATATGGGCTGGGATTTAGCTCAGTTGGTAGAGTGCTGCGCTGTACTCTCTGAGGCCCAGGGTTTGATTCCCAGCACTGCAAAAATGGGAGAAGGACCTGGCAATCCACTCCCAAGGCAATCTTGAAACAGTCAGCCGTTGAAAACCCTATGAGGGTCGCTATGAGTCGGATACCGACTAGACGGCACCTAACAACAACAACAACAACAAGTTTTTCACATATTCATATAGTTGCATCCTATGTTTTGAGATTTTCCTCTCCCTCTTTACTCCTCTGCATTATTTCCCTGCCCTTTCCCCAGTTCTCCAACCTCTGCTTCAAATTTGACTTTTTATAAAAATGTTGCTATGAACATTGTTATTTGTGATAGACACAGCTAATTTTTCCAGGGCATATACCCAATAGTGCAATTGCTAACTCAGAGAGTGTATCTTCATATATACCAAATAATAGTAATTTTCCAAGCTGCTGTACCCATTTGAATAAGAAGAGAATGACCATTACTTTACATTGTGGCCAGTATTCCAGATGAATCTAATCATGTATTGTTGTTGTTGTTAGGTGCCGTCGAGTCAGTATCCGACTCATAGCGACCCTCTGTACAACAGGGGAAACACTATTGTCAGTGCTTCTCTGCTGTTCATAGGGTTTTCAAAATCATGTATTATAGGACTATAGTTTGCATTTGCTGATGGCTGATAGCTTTATTACATATATGCTATATAAGCTCTCCCCCACATGTCTGTCAGTTTGCTGCACTGTGGGGGCTTATGTGTAGCAATGAAGCTGAAAGCTATGCCACCAGTATCTCAGATACCAGCAGGGTCACCCATGGTGGACAGGTTTCAGCTGAGCTTCCAGACTAAGACAGACTAGGGAGTAAGCACTGGCGAACCACTCCCAAAACAACTAGCCATTGAAAACCCTATGGAAAGGAAAGAAACACTGTCAGATATAGTGCCAGAAAATGAGCCCCCCAGGTTGGAAGGCACTCAAAAAACTACTGGGGAAGAGTTGCCTCCTCAAAGTACAGTCTACCTTGATGATGGAAATGGAGTAAACCCCAGGGGCCTCTATCTGCTGATGGGGCATGACTCAAAACGAGGAGAAACAACTGTAAACATCCATTAACAGAACATAGAATGTACATAGTATGAACCTAGGAAAATTAGAAATCATTAAAAGAGAAATGGAGCACATAAACATTGACATTCTAGGCATTCATGAGCTAAAATGGACTGGCATGGGCCATTTTGAGTCAGATAATCTTTTGGTCTACTATGCTGGGAATGACAAACTAAAGAGAAGTGGGGTTGCATTAATCATCAAAAAAGACTTATCAAGATCCGTTCTGAAATACAATGTTGCCCGTGATAGAATAATATCCCTATATCTACAAGGAAGGCCAGTTAACATGACTATTATTCAAATTTGTGCACCCACCACTAAGGCCACAAATGAAGATAGGGAAAACTTCTACCAGCTTCTGCAATCTGAAATAGATCAAACATGCAATCAAGACATACTGATAATCACTGGTGACTGGAATGCAAAGGTTGGAAACAAAGAAGAAGGCTTAGTAGTTGGAAAATATGGTCCTGGTGATAGAAATGAAGCTGGAGATCGCATGATAGAATTTTGTCAGACCAATGACATTTTCATCAACATAAATGGTGAGTATATACATGGACTTCACCAGATGGAACACACAAGAATCAAATTGACTACATGTATAGAAAGAGATGATGAAAAAGCTCTATATCAAATGTCAAAACAAGACCAAGTGCTGATTGTGGATCAGACCATCAAACTTCTCACATACAAGTTCAAACTGAAGTTGAAGAAAATTAGAACAAGTGTATGAGAGCCAAGGTATGACCTTGAGTATATCCCACCTGAGTTCAGAAACCAACTTAAGAATAGGTTTAATGAATTAGACACAAATGATAGGAGACCAGAAGAGCTGTGCCATGACATAAAAGATATCATTCAAGAAGAGAGCAAAAGGTTATTAAAAAGACAAGAAAAAAGGAAAGACCAAATTACATGTCAAAAGAGATGCTGGAACTTGAATGTTGAGCAGCTAAAGTAAAAGGAGCCTGCAGCCATAGCCCTGTGGCATCCAATCCCGTCAGATCTCGGAAGCTAAGCAGGGTCGGGCCTGGTTAGTACCTGGATGGGAGACCGCCTGGGAACACCAGAAGCTGTAGGCTTGGGAGAAGGACCTGGCAACCCCCTCCCAAAAATCAATCTGCCATTGAAAACCCTAGGAACATCAGAGAAGCACTGACAATAGTGTTTCCCCTGTTGTACAGAGGGTCGCTATGAGTCGGATACCGACTTGACGGCACCTAACAACAACAACAACAAAGTAAAAGGAAGACATGATGAAGTTAAGGAACTAAACAGAAGATTTCAAAAGGCAGCTCAAGAAGACAAAAACAAATATTATAATGACACATGCAAAGAGGCGGAGGCAGAAAACCAAAAGGGAAGAACATGCTTTGTGTTTCTCAAGCTTAAGGAAGTGAAGAAAATATTCAAGCCTTGAGTGGCAATAGTGAAAGATTCTGCAGGGAAAATATTAAATGATGCAGGAAACATCAAAAGAAAATGGAAGGAATACACAGAGTCATTATATAAAAAAGAATTGGTAGCTGATGAACCATTTCAAGAGGTGGCATATGAAGCGGAACCAATAGTATTGAAGGACAAAGTGGAAGCCACTTTGAAAGAACTGGCAAAACACAAGCCTCCAGGAATTGATGGGATACCAACAGAGATGTTTCAACAAATAGATGCAGCACTATAGGTGTTAACATGTTTATGCCAACAGATTTGGAAAACAGTTACCTGGCCAACTGACTGGAAGAGATCCATATTTGTGCCTATTCCCAAAAAGGGGATCCAACTGAATGTGGAAACTATAGAACAATATCATTAATATCTCACACAAGCAAAATTTTACTAAATATAATTCAAAAGTGACTACAGCAGTGTGTAGATAGGGAACTGCTGGAAAATCAAGCTAGATTCAGAAGAGGGTGGGGAACCAGGGACATCATTGTTCATGTCAGGTGGATATTAGCCAAAAGCAGAGAACATAAGAAAGATGTCTCTCTATGTTTTACTGACTACACAAAGGCATTTGACTGTGTGTATCATAACAAATATGGATAACACTTCAGAAAATGGGAATACCAGAGCACTTAATTGTACTCATGAGGAGTCTGTACGTGAACCAGGAGGCAGTTGTTCGAATAGAACAAGGAAATATTGCCTGGTTTAAAGTTGAGAAAGGTATGCATCCGGGCTGTATATCTTCAATCTGGGCTGTATATCTCTTCAATTTATATGCTGAGCAAATACTCTGAGAAGATGGACCTTATGAGGAAGAACACGGCATCTGGATTGGAGGACTCATTAACAACCTGAATCATACAGATGACACAACTCTGCTTGCTGAAAGTGAAGAGGGTTTAAAACATTTACTGATGAAGATCAAAGAGCATAGCCTTCAATATGGGTTGTGACTAAACATCAACAAAACAAAAATACTTACAACTGGGTCAGCACGCAACTTCACGATAAATGGAGAAAAGATTGAAATTGTCCAAGATTTTGCTTTGCCTGGCTGTATAATCAACACCTGTGGAAGCAGCAGTCAAGAAATCAAAAGATGCATTGCTCTAGGAAATGCTGTGGCAAAAGGTCTCTTTAGAGTATTGAAAAGTAAAGATGTCACATTGAAGATGAAGGTGCATCTGACTCATGCCTTGGTATTTTCAGTGGCATCATATGGTTGTGAAAGTTAGTCACTGAACAAGAGAGACAGAAAAAGAATTGATGCTTTTGAATTGTGGTGCTGGACATGTCCATTGATATGTCATGTACTGCCAAAAGAACCAACAAATCTGTCCTAGAAGAAGTGCAACCAGAGTGCTCCTTGGAAGCAAGAATGGCCAGACAGCGTCTTACATATTTCGGACATGTAGTCAGGAGAGATCAATCCCTGGAGAAGGACATCATGTTTGGAAGAGTGGCAGGTCAACGCAAAAGAGGAAAACCCTCCACCAGATGGCTTGACACAGTGTCTGCAACAATGGGCTTAAACAAATAAGATCGTTTGCCTGGCACAGAATCGGCAAGTGTTTCGATCTGCTGTACATAGGGTAGCTATGAGTTGGACTCGACTCGACAGCACCTAACAACAACAATAATAATAATTATATATATATATACGTATATATATATATATATATATATATATATATATATATATATATAGTTATATATGGTTGTTGTTGTTGTTAGGTGCCGTCGAGTCGGTATCCGACTCATAGCGACCCTCATAGGGTTTTCAATGGCTGACTGTTTCGGGATTGCCTTGGGAGTGGATTGCCAGGCCCTTCTCCCATTTTTGCGGTGCTGGGAATTGAACTCGGGACCTCAGAGACTGCAGCGCAGCGCTCTACCCACTGAGCTAAATCCCAGCC